>LGRX02010529.1:0-28030 GCA_001247695.2 Cymbomonas tetramitiformis
GCTGAGAGCGTGTGAGCAAGGACCAATGATGACAGGGGCATGATGGGTCACCGAGCATGCTGAGAGCGTGTGAGCAAGGACCAATGATGCCATCGTGTGCGACAAGCACTCCGCAGTTTCCTCCACGAATGAAGACAACCATGGCATCTATGCTTCTTCCATATTGTCGACAAATCATCATGCTACTCTCGTATGTGCGACAGGCCAGTATATGTCGCAATACCACCACATCGAACTACCTGACTTTTTGAATTGCGGGTTTGTTTCCTCTCTTTGTGGTGAATATCCATGAAGGGAGTGTACGACAAAACCAACGGACGGGATACGGTATCTCGCCCTCGGGGACCTGCAGCTTCCGAGGAGGCCATTGCACCCCGAAGCCACAGAGGTGGGTGAAGTGCGGTAGTGAATGCTTTGCCCCAGAGAGCTCAATGCCATCCCTGAAGAAAGCAAGAACGTTGAGAGCTTTACTACCGCAGAGGGCAAGGCCAGCGTGGTGTGCAGAAGGATTTGGGAGCCCCGGCACCTGTGGGCATGCCTTTGTCAGCGCAGCACGAGTCCAGCAGCTCAGCCGCTAGAACACCTGCTCCCCATGAGGCGGCGTCTAGACACTCAGTGCGGGCGCAGTGTGCCGTGCCTGGGCAGCCACTTCAGCGCGCGGTAGGTACACAAACTTCAAGATGGCACAGATATGAACCGGTGAAGATATGTTCCTACCATGTTCCAAGAAGATGCTTGAGAAAGGTGGGTCAAAGTGCGTCGCACGGCAATAGGCATACTTCGAGAGAGAAGAGAGAAAAAGAAACAGAAACAGAACGACGACGCTGTGCACCCGTGATATAGGCCATACTGTTCGGGTTCACCTTCCGACCGCGCGGCCAAATTTCCGGTGAGATCTGAAAGTATCCGTAAGAGGGTCAGTAAAACCTAGAGACATCACCGCATAGGCAAACCGAGATTTCCGAAGTCCGGCCGGTCGCACCTTGAGGATGTGCGAAGTCTGAGAACCCTTCGCGAAAATGTGCCTGCACTCTCCAGCACCTCCTTGCCCGTTCTTCGGACTGGGTTGCAAACTGGCTCACTGCTGCGTTGCCTTGCGAGTAATACGTTGTTCGACGGAGGAACATGCGATATCTCAACGGAACGACTCACCGTATGGCATCCACTCCGGCACTGACGACATGCAAGTGAAACAGCGAAGGTCGCAGCAGATAGGTCATCTAGGCTCAGACCCTGTAGTTTGCTAACCCTCGGATGTTCCCCGGTAGGTCGCTGGCCGTTTGGGTCCTCACAGGCAGGTCGCTGGCCCCTCGGATCCTCACCGGTAGCTCGCTGGCCCTGTTGAAAGTTACGCCGACGTTGGACTCCCTGCGCAGCGCAAAGAGAGAGGGTCTAAGCGATCGACTACCAGACAAGCCTCAGCGTACATATGTAAACCTGGGGGCTCGACGCTGCAAGCTAGAGCTAGCGACATCTCTTTGTGGCCAGCGGACTCGTTTGTCAGATAAATTCGAATACGAAAGCAGATAAACGTGAGCATCCCGCAAGTGCAGAGAAATTGTTTCTCTTATAAGTAGCGAAAGCTCATAAATGTACTTGGGAGGGAATATTCTCTCCAACTTCGCTTGTGACGATGTGAGAAACGAATGGAGTAGCATATGGAGAAGAGCAATAACATAGGTACACTATAGGTATAACATAGGTATAAAGCAATCGAGGGCAATCAAACACAGAAAGGCGTGACATAAGTTTAAGGAACACCGCTGGATTTGAATGAAGAGAAAATCTTTTAAGAAGATGCGGACTATGCACCTCGGAAGGCAAACCAACAAGCCGAGAGCAATCGCGGGTAGGAAGACGGCGGAACGTATCATCCATAATCTGCAAAACCGTCGAGTTTGCTTTGAAATAATCATGATCAAGGACGCCTAAAATTTTTCTCGCCACTCATTGATACTTTCAGAGACGTTCATCCACCCTGACGTCTCTTCTTAGTATTATCATTAGAGTTGAATCTTTGGATGCGTTCCATTCACGCGTGGCCGAACATGTTGCTGACCGAGAAAGGATCAACTCGATCAACTTGACGCTCCCGCTGTTGTATATCCCCACTTCCCAAGAGCTGTGGAAAACTGCTGTGCAACGGGGGAAAATGTTTTCGCGTGACACGACAGGCACAACATGACTGCACAATAGGGTTTCCCTATGCATAGGTGCCCCTGCGCATGAGTAGAGCATATAGGTGCCCCTGCGCATAGGGCACGACTGCACAATAGCACCTATGACCTAACAATAAAAAACAAGTACAAATATCCTCATATCCAAATCTGAAAGATCAAATATTAATATGCGAGTTACTCCGGAACCGAAGTCTGTGAGCCGCGGCCGAAGCGATCGATCCGCGATGTTCGAGCAGGGTCATGTTATCTCTTTATTGGATCCGAGTCCACCCCCTGGACTTATTAAATTTAGGATGTTTTAATAATTGTTGTAGCACCTGGTATAATTAATATATCCGTGCAAATATATAAATTGACAATTATTTATATATTGAACTTTGAATTATACAGGGTGCGCTCGGCTGTCCCCCCCCTCTCTCCTAATAGGATCGTCAATAATTCCAGGGGGTGGACTCATTTTTCCCCGAACGATTTTGCCGTATTCTCCCATAGGTCATTCGTGTATTGTCGAGCGCTTCATAAATACAACCTTCCTTAATCGCCGAGGAACCACCAGGAACCGCCAAGGTTCGCCTTGGGCCGATGGACGAGGGTCGAGGGCATCATTTTGCCCCGCGTTGACCCAAAAAATGACCAAAATTGACCAAGCCCAATCAGCCCCCCCAAAATAGATTTGGGGGGCAATCCATGGTTCCACACTTTATCAATGCCCCCCCCCCGAGGGGTTTGGGGGGGTTCTGCATGACTTGCGTCATTTAGAGGGGTGTAGGGGTCGCGAGGATTTAATGGAATGTGTGAATTTTAGGTAATTTGCCAAGCGAAAAGTGCCACCCAACTTCCACATGGAGGGCACCCAAAGGTTATATTTTCCACCTATGGGACCCCCCAAAGGGCTGGGGGGGGTTGGATTCATGCCTTGTACCGGTGGGGGGGCGGGAATGGGGCATCCGATATGGGGTGTTTTAGCAGTCATATTGAGGTCCCTGATGGAACCCGCTCAATATAACCCCCTATATGGGGGGGACAGCCGAGCGCACCCTGTATAATTCAAAGTTCAATATATAAATAATTGTCAATTTATATATTTGCACGGATATATTAATTATACCAGGTGCTACAACAATTATTAAAACATCCTAAATTTAATAAGTCCAGGGGGTGGACTCGGATCCAAAGAGATAAAGGCTTACTGCACTGTACCCCCCAATGTTTAACTATCATTGGTTAACTATGACTAACTTTGACCATCTGTCATATTTGATATTAAATTATGACAGGGGTGTCAGCGGGGTCTGTAAGGGCCGCCAGGGGGGTCTGAAAATCAGTTTTGGTCAGTTTTAATCGGCCGGAGGCCCCCTATCGTGACCCCTAATTCTTGTGGTGTGTATCTAGTTTAGTTTAGGTTTGGCAGAATTATATCAGAATTATGTCAGAATTACGTCAGAATGTATCAGTGGCGGCTACGCTGCCGCCGGTGCCGCACTGTGGAATTTGAATATGTCTTATGTTAAATATGGGTGTTATATAAGAAACGGCGCGGCCTTAAATTACTATATTTATATATATTTTTTTTTCATTTAATAAAATTTAAAAAAGGGAGGTGGGAGGTGGGAGGTTGCCGTTTTCAGAAAGTATTTTAGAAATTAAATAAATAATTTAATATATTTCATTTTCATTATAAAAAAGTTTTCAAAAAGTAGCACCTCCCACCACCCAACCTCCCTTTTTTAAAAAATAGATTTAATGAAAATGAAAAAATAAATTCGATAAAGATGAGAAGTAAATTCAATAAAAATGAGAAATAAATTTAAAAATGAAAAATAAATTCAATAAAAATGAAACATAAATATTAAAAATAATCGGTGTGCGGAATGGCGCAGTCTATTAATATATCTATCATATATCTATCATTTTTTTAACAAAAAAAGTAGAAAAGGGAGGTGGGAGGTGGAGGTTGGGTAATTTCAAAAAGTATTTGCGAGGAAGACAGATCCGCTGTCCGGCTAAGCTCGCTGAGCATCAAACTGATAATCACATAAACAGTGTCTGGCCGAGGCTTTATGCGCTCGGAAACCCAGACAGTAAAGCAAGACTGTACTACAGTACAGTGCTAGGATGTCACGGACACGATACGGAAGCAGGGTCAGGCTAGGGGCTAGTCAGAGCCCATAATAACTAAGCCTAAACCCGAAGTCCAGCACACCACCCGTGGGTGTGACTACCTAGCAAAGCAGGTACAGGATATACAGCCACGAGATAATAAACAAACACCTAACATTCACTTCGGTGGAAACCGATCACTTCTAGCTGGGTGCCGGGGTCTTGACCCGGTCATCCCACTACTGGGCTAAAGCTAATCAAGCTGCCAGGATAAATGCTAAGAAACTCAGCCACTTTGAGGCTGGTCAGCGGGGCTGAGTTCAGCGGTCGGATGCAAAGTAAATAAGAATCCTGAAGTGAATTGTAAGTTGTCTGTCACAGATTGAGCACCACCAGGCCCAAGCGGGCAAGGTGGATCGACAGCAGAAAGTAAAGCAACTGAAGAACTGAAACAAGCAAAATCCCACGGCGGTCTGAGCATTGAAGAAGAAGACAAAAGAACTCCATCATCTGGCGGCCAATCACGGATGCCTGCAGCACCAAGTGGCGGAATCGAAGCAAAGAGATCTCCAGTAGACCGACGGGCGGTGGCTCCGGGCTCAACCAGGCCCTTGTCACCACCGCCCACGGCAACCAGAGATGCCGTAGCGCTAGCCAGCAGAGAACAACAAAGCACGGAAGCCATCAATGCATACCGGAGAAAGCTCGGCGGAGTCCGGGGACGGCACATCGGAGTCAGACTGCCACCGGCCGCTGGCGATGCTCCCCCGTCGGAGTCATGCTCAAGAGTGCCGAAGGAGCCAAAAGCCACTCGCTGCCCGCCGTCAGAGTCATTGTCAGAGCCTTGGTCATTGTTAGAGCCTTCAGAGCCAATGTCAGAAGCCTCAATCCTCATGCCAGCAAACAGCGGAGCCGGTGCAGAGTCGCCGAGCTGGAGTGACGGGACAGAGCCAGGCAAGCCGAGAGAGCCAGGGACAACTACTGGCGGGTCATGAGCCGCAGGCACACCACCAGCCACGAGTGCAGAGGGATGCCGAACCGCAGGCGGTGGCGGAATCGAGCCCTGTGCACCCGAGTGGAATGTGGCCAGACCAAACTGAGCCATGCCGTCATCGTCAGCCGCCGCATCCTGAGCGGAAGCCGCCGCATCCCGAAAGTGCCGCAGAGACGTGGGCTCAGCCGTCACAAAAGAATGTGCCGACAGCTCGACCACCTCTGGGCGACCCTCCATCGTGCAGAGCGACTCGAAGGCATGCTCATCCCCAGCGTCATAGAACCGCTGGAAACGAACAGCCAGGCAGTCAGTCTCATAGTCCTCAACCGCACCACAATAGTGGGCAGAGTGAGGACCGCCGTTGGGGCATTCAGCATGCCAGTGCTTCAAACCACTTTGTGCACACTCCGCATTTCTGCAGTGGGGCACGAAGGCACCGCTCTTCTTGTCAAACGAGACAGGAGGAGCGGTGCCAAGTGGCTTAACACCAGCACGATGATGCTTAGCAGCAGAGCGGGTAAGGTGCTTGCCCGCAGGCGGTGCCCCTTCCCGCTTCTGCCGCTTTAGGTCACGAATGTCCTGCTGCATGCGCTCCAGCTGCTTCTACAGACTGGACAACGCCGCAGCTAGGTCAGACGCGCCATCGCCGAATGACATAGCAGAGACACGGGTGTCAGAGACTTTCAGGCCGTGGCGGAACTGCTCCCGCACACGAGCCTGAATAGTCAAGAGAGACACGCCCTGCCGCTGGTCAGCTCGAGCCAAGGAATTAGTCAAGTCACGGTATGAAGCCGAATTGCCGAGAGCCTTGAGAAACTGCCGCTTCACCGCGTCCTCTGGCAAGTTGTGGGAACGCTGAACGTCCCGCAACGGGCCATTGAACTCACGGATGCCACGGTCAGGATCTTCGCTGCTGGGGATGCGAACCGCCAGCAGCGACTCAAAAGAGTCAAAGGGCTCTGAGCGTTCCTGGAGCATGCGCACCACCTCAAGGGCAGCACGCTTGCCATCTCCAGGAACGTCAGACCCAGAGGCCTCAAGCCAGTCGCGAGCAGGCGAGCCAGGGCGAGCCAGAAACATCAGAGCCGAAAGCAGCAACTCGTTGCCCTCATGCCTAGCCGCAACAGTCATGTCAAAGAGGGGAGCAAGTGCCTGCGACTGGAGAAGAAACTGTGCTCGAAGCTCATGCATGATCTGTGAAAAAATGTCGACTGCGTCGGGCTCTGTACCAGCGAAGCGGTCTGATTTGTCTCCGAGAATTTTCGTGGCAACGATTTTCGCAACCTTTCTGTCAAAATTGTCGCGAGCAAGCTGTTGACATTTGTCGAGAATCTCCCTCGCAACTGCGGTGGTCGGAGCTGGCAGCTGCGGGGTGTGTGGTGTCGCAGTGTGTTGCGCACCCACATCATCAAAAATCGTCTCTAATCTACGGACGCGTGACCGCGTCATTCTATTTGCTGTGGTAACCATGATAGAGAGACAGTGGAAAGAGTTGAGCTAATTAAGGTTGGTGGCATAAAATTGTCACGGCGGCCAGATAATCGTAGAAGTCTCAGCACAATAGATCGAAACTCACAGGTCGTGAGCGGAAAAATGAGAGCGGCCAAAATGTACAACGTGTGGAGCGACCTCGCCAGGGCCAGTGGCGCACGATGCAAATAAACCCTCGCTGCGACGATACTGCCGTAAAAAAAACAATCCGTCAACCGCCGATCTCCTGCGCAGCGAAGGCGAGCACAACGTGTGCCGCCATCACTGCCATGCTAAAAGGCCATACCGCGAGAACAATACACCACCGCCCAAGTGGGCGCTCAACCCCTCCTACGTCCTACTTAGCCGAACATGGCAACAGCAAGGCGTTGTGCCATCATCAGAATCACCGGAAAGCCGGTGCGGGCCATAACCTGCGAGGAAGACAGATCCGCTGTCCGGCTAAGCTCGCTGAGCATCAAACTGATAATCACATAAACAGTGTCTGGCCGAGGCTTTATGCTCTCGGAAACCCAGACAGTAAAGCAAGACTGTACTACTGTACTGTACTACTGTACAGTACAGTGCTAGGATGTCACGGACACGATACGGAAGCAGGGTCAGGCTAGGGGCTAGTCAGAGCCCATAATAACTAAGCCTAAACCCGAGTCCAGCAGTATTTTAGAATTCACATAAATATATCATTTCATTTTATTGTCATTTGAAAAACTTTTCCAAAAAGTAGCACCGCCCACCGCCCAACCTCCCTTTTTATGAAAAATGGGAAAGTAAGAAGATGTAAGAAGATGTAAGTAAATGATAAGTAAATCACACACTAATGATTTGTTTTGACCACGCACGGCAGCATATTTACCACAAGAAATGGGTATCAGATTTTGGGTATGATGGTTTTGTAAAAGTATATAATTAATTTAAAGAATGGCGGTGTATTAGATAGTAACATATATGGATTTGAATATTACATATACTAGATATACTTGTGCGAACTCAAAGTTTAAATTATATCAACAACGATATCAAAAGGATAATGCTTGCAAATGTCGCGAAAAAACTATGAAAAGTTATTACAAAAATCACGAAGAAAATAAGCGCAAACAACGTGAACGATATCAAAAACGAAAATTATTGCAACAATCATACTCTCATTCTCAAGTAAAGTAATTGAAATCTGGCTTGACCCAAATTAATACTCCTTCACCAGCTCCGGCAACCTTAGATTCCATAGTTGTACCAATAATCGAATCGCCTGCACTAATCTGAGCACTAATGATTTCACCATTTACTATGCATTTCACGCGTTGCCCTTTGACGTACGTATTCTCAGAAGCATTTGCATTTCTACAAGTAGTGAACCCACGTCCTATCAATACGAAACACGATTGGCTTGCGGCACTGTCTTGAATACATACACCGATGGGTGTACAATTTTGGTTACTTTGAGAATACGAGTTATTAAACGGTTGGACTCCATTCACGTTATTTATTCCATCATCATCAAACATAACAATAGTCGAAGCTGTAATCGTATCGGCGGTGTTATTTACAAATGTGAAAACATCCCCTGTAAACCTAAGCGGGTTTGCTGGAAGGGTGGTATGAGCGTACGCTTTCGTAATGAGTGTCAAAGGTACGCCTGTTAGTGTGAGTGAGTTGGTTGAACTTGGATAAGCGTAATTTAACGAGTTACTTAAAATAACAGATGCAGACTTTAATTCATTTAATTCCATTGTTGTACCGGTATTCCCCACAGCCAATACTTGACTCAATGAGCCAATACTGCCATTGTTAACAGCACCTGTTCTAACTTCGTTTGATGCTGAATCGTAATACAATTGTAGACTTTCAGAACTGACATCAGGACTGGCCCTGATAGGTCTGATATAGCAACTACTTGCAACACCGGCATTTAATTCTACCCCGCTTGCATTCAAAACGATTGTATTATCTGTGTTCACCGTACTCTGGGTACTATTTTGTGCTGCCAAAGCACCTATGTTTATGGAACTTTCACCGGCTATATATTCACCTGCATATTTTCCGATGTTCACTGCTGCATCCTTGCAGTTAACCTGACCGCAATCGTCGCCGATAGACACGACATAGTCACCACAATTACTATTGCACGAACCGAAACCAATTGCAATGGTATCATTACTTGTTGTATTGTTGATAGATAATGCATTGCGACCGATTGCTATAGAACGGTCTCCAATGTGGTCGGCGTTTGTGTATCCTTGAGTTTGCTCTCCGATGGACACTTTTCCGAAACCGGCAGAACCACTTTCAATTCTAAGATTATTTCCACTGAGTTTCTCTTGATTGACAATCATTGTACCGGTACCCGTGTATGAAACATCAACTACGTCGCTTGTAGCACCTCGGGTAGTCACATCTTGAAGTGTAGATGTATCAGGTTGGACGGGGAGATTTATTAAACCTGAGCCATCACCGACAAATGCAGATGCCGTAATACTATTTGTAGTCGTACTACCCAGGTCAGTAACTGATTGGAGATTCTGATTAGCACCAGATGGCAAATTGCTTAAAAGACTACCGTCTCCACGGTATTTACCGGAGGTTAATGTAATATCACCTGTATTGAGCACAAGTGGACCGTCGTTTATCAATACCCCACTGCCGAAAGGCTCGATATTAACAACCGTTTGGAGGCAAGAGATTTCGTTCAAACCTGTTTCGCCGATTTTAACTCTTGTTTGTTCGACCGGGTCTAACGACTTAATCTCGAAAGAGCTGTCAAGGTCATCAAGTCCTGCTGAAAATCGTGATTTGGAGACTGGGTTGTTTAATACAAAATCATTGAATTTTATCGAGGTGTGAACTTTCAATGAGCCATCTGTCAATAAAGACATTTGTTCACGCTCGAGTGTTGGGTCTTGTGTGTCAATCCACGAAATATCATTTTGATACCGAATATCGCTACCGATGTGCATCGTTTGAAGTGGATTTTCAATCGAGCCTAGCGTTTGACATTCAACCGTATTGACTACCAATGGGTCACTTATACCTACGACAGGTGTTCCATCTTTAGTCAATGAATTTACATCTAGATTTTTTATGAATGCGTCTTCTCCTAAACAAAATGCGGACATATCTATATATTATAAACCTAAGATTTTTTATATCGGGCTAAGTCTTTTTGTATTTCACAGTCCACTTATTACCACCCGGCGGATCTTCTTCTATATAAAACTGTCCAACGGCTGCGGCAGCTTCAAGCGGCATACTAGCTGGATTTACAAACAAACCTTGCCCTATATTCAGATTTTTTGCAATGGTGCAACTACCCTTGGTGCGTAAAGGATTGAGACTCGATGCTACGTATTTTCTATTCTCATTGGTGTCATCAGAATCATTCTCCGCTACAATTTTTTGACAAAACCAACGACCATCGACAGCTAATATAACATCATTATTGGCGTTTATACCGGCATCAGGATTTGCGATATTCGTATATCTTATAATATCTGATACTGGATTTGTTAATCCACCAGTACCAATAAGAATTGTAGCCGGAGACGGAAAATCTTTTGCTCGTAAAACAAGATTTCCTCCGAATGTACAATCTTTATCTACACTTAAAAAACCTTTAATAAGCACGCCATTTTCACCATTATTTGTTTCAATTGTTTCTTCATCGCCCTGAATCCACAAACTAGTTCCTCCGCCACCCGTAGGTGGTGGACCACCATTAAACGTCGTACATTGTAAGTTTTTGCAAATGAGGTCATCGCTAACAATCGATGTACTTCCAAGCGAAAAGGCTGACATCTATAATTATTATAATATATAGAGAATATAATATATGCATTCATCAAACCATATTAGGAATTTGCTCCATTTCTCGTGTTCGAGGTATATTTGCTTGTTGCCGTTGCGAATTATTTGCAGGTATTGGCGTTTTTGACGAATCCACAAATTTGACGCCATGTACATAAATTACGTTATCGTCAAATTCATCTTTACGAATTCCTTGCTTTTGGTAATCATAATTTGAATGCCAATGCCTATCTTCAAATGCTCGTTGCCTCTTTTTGTCTTTGTTGCGTGGAATGTAAAACAACCAATTTGCAAAACCTTGAAGCTCATCGGGCGCATTCTTCGATGTATACCTAAAATCTGGGTCTATATTTGCTAAGATATCGGGATTCAAATCTTCCGAGACACGATTTGCATAATCTTGCGGACTTTCATCTTCTTTGGCTGAATAGTAGGCATCATACACCGCTAATCCATAAAGACCCGCATCTAAGGATTTTGATGCGATTCTTGCCAAGCCGAGGCGAGCTCTTAACGGCGACACTCTTTCCGATTCTATGTTTTTGGGAGTATAGAATTGGTTGATATCGTGTAGTTCGCTTATTTCACTTTCCGTGCTTGGTTTAGGTAAGACATATTTGACATCATATGTAGCATCCTTGTGCTTTAAACGCCTTGCGCCCATTGATACCAAGTCACCTTCGACGCCGTATATGTTATGAATTCGATCATTTGGAACGTTACCCACAGGTTTTTGAAATGGGTTTATTGCGGGATTGAATAAATGAGCCTCTTTTATTCTAGATTCTTTAGATGCATACTTTTCCATTAGATAATTTTGTACACCGCCGCCTAAGCTATGCCCCGTTAACGCCACATTGCTAGTTGGATATGCATTTAATACATCTATTAAACGACTCTCAGCTTGCTTATATCTACCCGTTTCTCGTTGTTTTCCGATAAGAGTTTTTAGATTCACATCGAACCAATCCTCGTATGCTAACGGGATACGTTGTGGGTCACTGAGCAAGACATCGGCATCTTTTAAACCCGACACATCATCACTTCCTCGTTGTGCAATAACAACCTCATCTCTTAACTTGTGTTTTAAAACAATCGCATTTCTATCCGACAAGTCTTTATCCAAGTTGTAACTCGGCAAATCCAACATTGCATTTTGAAAACGTTGTGGGCTTTCCTTCTTAAATGCATATGCATACGAAAGCTTACTCGCTCTAGCCATTTGAGCCATCCTCTCGTCATCTTTAGTGATAGTGTTTTTGCCTATGATACGTTGACCTAACGAGGTTTCTTTTGTCATTTCCTCAAGCAATTTGCCGTATTTTGTTTTTAGAAATTGATTATGAGCTTTATCTACTTTACTCAAACGTGTCGAGGTTATCGGCTTTAAGGTTTCCCACGCCAACCCTCTTGTTTCTTCGTTGACGACTTGCATTGTTTCGTCCGATATCACTTGAGGCACACTTGGTGCTTGCTTCCAATTGTTTTTGTAGTAATCACATACAAGATAAATGAAAGCATCATATACATCTTGTTCCTTAATCCAATTCTTTATGTTAAGGGGCGTAACCGGTTGACCCGAGGTCCAACTGGTTTGAAGTGATTAGTGCAAATTAATTAACTGGTTGGGGTTAGTTAGTTAATAACTAAAAAATTGATTAGCTAGCTACAATTGGTTAATTACTTTTATTGCACTAGTTAATTGGTGGTTTAACTGGTTACAACCAATATTGAGTATGGGGATACAGCGGCATTAAATGTTGCTCATTCGAGGTCAAACTCGACCCATTCGGATATACATATTATTTGTGTCAGATGTCATCATTACTCTCTGGCAACCTGAGATACTTACTTACTTGTGAGGTGCTTTTAAGTGAGAGTGAGAGGACAAGCTGAGGGGGGGCGGAGGGGTCAACCGGTATGTGGTGTAGACACCAAAGGCATGCACAAACGTATTTCAGAAGAGAATAACACATACATATTATTACTTTTCTAATGTTTTCTAACACACGACCCGGGGTTTTCTGGGCGATCCTCTGCGTCGTTCCGTCTCTTGTAGTGACTGGTAACGAGAGTGCAGAGCATGTGCCAGGGCAGGCTGCTATGGTGTCAAGCGGAGCCTTCACCCTTCTAAGTGCTGAGGAGAGGCCTATACTAGCTTGCTCAGTGATTTCTATGTTCTGACTCTAACACCCTATGAGTGCCATAGTGCACTTGCACATTCTACTTATGCCTCCGCCACATCAGTCGCCTCGGTCGCGCCCTTGGCATCCACCTCTGGAACAGATGACTGCCAAGGATTGTAGTTGACCGCGCACATCAAGGTTTCTTGAATGGTCTCGGACTTCATGGTCTGGGCGTCCTTGCCATGCATCTTCCCAGCACCAGAGAAAAGCCGCTCCACACCAGCCGATGATGCAGGCCGGCCGTGGAATTGGCGCCACATCATGCAGACGCGTACCCAAGTTTCAAATGTCCCACCAAACGTTATAATAATCATAAGATCTTTTGCCTCCTTTTGTGTGACGTTGTATACCTCTTCAATCTTTTTCAATTGTAAGTCCCTATGAGCGATGTAGGCCTTGAGTGGTAGTAATTTTGTCTCACATCTTAGGTATTTTTGACACAATTGGTACAAAATTGTCGGAGCACAATTTTCAATATCACATTCGTTTATATTGTTGTTCAACACGTGTCTCAATATCTTTTTATTCAATTGTTGAAATGAGTAGCTTCCCAATTTCTTTGTGTGCTCATACATACGACCATAGTGTAGCCATATTTCTTTGTTTTGAATGTGTGTTCTTTGGCACCCATTTTCAACATTAGTTTACATCTATCAATGTCATTCTTTGATACCAAATCATTCTCCTTGTCAATATTTGAAATAGTTTTCAAAATAGTATCATCATAGTAAAATTCTTGAATCACTTGTGGTGCTTTGAAATCATAAGTAATGTGTTTATCCATATTGTGCTTTTCTACTTTACTATCATCTTGTTCTTTAAGTGGATTTTTTATTGGTAGTTTGCACATCTTATTATTATAAATATTCATTTTCTTAAATTGTTTTATCTTACTATCACATCGCAAAAAAAGGGAGGTTGGGCGGTGGGAGGTCTTAGTTTTTGAAAACTTTTTTATATGTGTATACAATGACTGATTGTAGATGATATCTATAGAATACTTTCTGAAAAAGCCAACCTCCCACCTCCCACCTCCCTTTTTTCTTTATGAATAATTCAGACCTAACTAACAATGATTTCTTGGCTAGTAAGTACAATTTGTCACGTTCACTCATCACTTCATCATCTTTAGAATCATTTTTAGAATTATTCCCTTTCTTCTTTCTTTTTACAATAACTTCTTCTTGTTCCGATTCACTTGACTCTTCAACATATACAATTTTCTTTTTTGGGTTTGTCTTCTTTGGCTTTGACTTAGTTAACTTTATTTCATTTTTGACATCATTGTCACTATTATCTTTGGACTCTTCGATGTCTTCAGACGTGATAGGCTCTTCTTTTGTGACGGCTTTTGAAATGATTTGTTGCACTTTCTCGTGCTTTTCTCTTTCTTCTATTTGGCTTGCCAATCTGATGTCGGCCTTTTGTTTACTCTTCTCCCGTCTAATGGCTAACGCTTTCTCACGGGCCTTTGCCAAAATCTCCTTATGCTCATCGGACAATGGTTCACCTTTCTTGGGCATTCTATATAGTAATCAAAAGAAAATAAAACAAATGAAATTTACTTATCATTTCTTATATTGTGATACCACCTAAACTAGATTGTATAGGATGTTGCAAATTCTTAATTTGAGGATGATATAACGGTCTATAGAAAACTACCGATTGCGCGTTTATTGGCGTCTTATTTGTAATAAGATATGACTTATAACCTACGCCATCGGGATATGAACCACGTGAGCTTCTCTCGGCATACCTACTTGCCGAGCGACAAGGTTCAATTATTGTGGAGGCTGGTCTCTGAGTATTCATCAACATTGGATTCATAGGACCAACGTTTCCTCTAAACTTTGAGAATTGCTCTAACTTGTTTGCTCCGATGATGGGTTCATTAGTGATGTATTGTGGACCTTGAGGACCGGTTTGTATTTTCATTTGATTTCGAAAACCTTTAATGCGTAAAGACATTTCTTTTATATTATAATAAATGATATAAATATAATCATCAATGGCATCCTTCCACACGAAAACATTTACCAAATATGATGATTATGCGACACCAAAATCTGCCTTTGAGCACATTCAAGCATTGGTTCCAAAAGGTAAAATAATTTATGAACCTTTTTACGTAGATGGGATAGCATCGCAATATCTCAATGAACTTGGTTTTGATGATGTTATACACGACTCACAATTGGATTTCTTTGTTCATAGTAAAGATTTGCAGTTTGATCTCATTCTTTCGAATATCCCATATTCTCAAAAGAAAGAAGTTCTCACTCGCTTGAAGAAATTGAACAAGCCGTTTATGTTGCTTTGCCCTATATCTATGCTGAACACAAACTACTTAAGGGAATTGTTCGGCAATGATATTCAAATAATTGTACCAAAACAGCGAATTCAATTCTACAAAATTGTAAATAATGAAAGAACATTTCCGGGTAGATGCAATTTTGAAACGGCGTGGTTTTGTTATGGAATACATTTACCTCGTGACATCAATTTCTTGTCTTAACCCCGTAAGAATAAAAAGGGAGGTTGGGCGGTGGGAGATGTTACTTTTTGAAAACTTTTCTCTAATGAAGATACAATATATTATATTATTTCTTTGATTTCTAAAATACTTTTTGAAAAAGCCAACCTCCCACCTCCCACCTCCCCTTTTTTGTAAAAATATTTTCCACTTAAAGAGTTGTCTTACATAAGGTAGAAAAAACAACAATGGCTTCTTCTACTACTTTCAAAGATCTTCCTCTTGCTATTCAAGAAAAGATTTTCGATATGAAAGAGCAACTTGAAATGGAGGAGTTTTTACAAAAGATGAAGGAAAAAAGAATGGAAGAGGTTAAAGCGATGGGCGAATCGCACCAAATTTTTGCCGATTCAAAGCCCAATACTAAAGACATTAAATGTGAATGTTGTGGATGTGTTGAAGACATCTCCGATTACTTTTGTCAAGATGATGATGATGATAATGATGACGATGATGACTACGATGAAGAATATGATGAAAACGAGTTTGATTATTGTGAAGCTATAGATGGGTTAGGGTGGGGTGAATGTTTAGGTTGTAAAAAACTCCTTTATACCGATTGTAAACAAATAAATACGTCGATGAGTTGTTATTGTGAAGAATGTTTTGAATGAGCATCATCATTATTATTCTTATCACTACTTGGAACTATTAATTCATTAAAACATTTTCTATATTTCTTATTTGCATCTTTGGGATTTAAATCAACAAGCAAAAAACAATATTTATCTTTGGTAGCATAATCATAGACCTGCATAAATTCATCATAATCTATTTCACCACTTACACTTTTGTATACATTCTCCATCTCTTTCTCGTCGTATATCTTAAAGAGGCATAAGGCCGTGGCATTGTTTCTCACGGCTCTTGGAAGCCCATATTGTGCACTTGAAAAGTTTTGGACACATATCAATAAACTCAGTCCCAATGCC
Source organism: Cymbomonas tetramitiformis (assembly GCA_001247695.2). NCBI lineage: Eukaryota > Viridiplantae > Chlorophyta > Pyramimonadophyceae > Pyramimonadales > Pyramimonadaceae > Cymbomonas > Cymbomonas tetramitiformis. Next base: position 16,215 of record LGRX02010529.1, read on the forward strand.
CCTCCTAAGTCTTTTGAAAACATACCACAATGCCTATGTCTTACACACAGATTTATAAACTTTCTATTACCGAACAATCGAGTGCTTTGACCATCATCTACAAAACAAATAATTCTAGGTTGATGTTTGTATTTATACGTCGGTGGTTGATAATTGTTTGAAGCAAATTTCAATAAATACTCGGGTGGTATTTCAAGTATACTAATGGAATCACTATGTATCATCTTCATCACTTGCTTGTAGATTTCCAATTCTTTTAAATAATTTTCATACTCTTCAGCTTCCTTGTCCATTATGTTTAATATGTTGTCTATAGTCTTGGGCTCGTCAGGGTCAAAGACATCTTCATCATCTATCTCCAAGTCTTCCATCAGAGCCTTTTAAGTCTTGCATCATTTAACTTAATCGTCTTCATATTATTCTATATAATATTTTTACCAAAAAAAAAAGGGGAGGTGGGAGGTGGGAGTTTGGCTTTTTTGAAAAGTATTTTAGAAATCACAAAAATACATTATATTATTTTATCTTCATTAGAGAAAAGTTTTCAAAAACTAAGACCTCCCACCGCCCAACCTCCCTTTTTTTGCGGAACGGAATATTTGGAAATTTATCATTAGTATTATAAGATGAATTGTATCAAAGATATACCCGAAACTTGCTATACCGACCGCCAAAAAGAATTGATGTGTAATTACTTCAAACACTATAAGGAATTGCACCCACACATTCCAGATTCCATTCTAGTGTACACAATCAAAGGCTATAGGCTCAATCCCACGAAATTTGACGAGTGGTATCAACACAAATCGATACCCAATGCACGACCACGTGAGTCACACGAAGATTATTACAAATATGCGCAAATGAATGAGAACGAGCTCAAGACTTATGTTAAAAATAATGTACACATATAATAATATATATTACTAATGAATGTCACAAGATTTTCAAAAATGTTATTTTTCAATAGTGAACAGAATAGCCTACTGGATTCACGTTTAGGCCAATACAATATACCGAGCCAGTCGCTTGCATACAAGACGACGGACCAATTGCAACTTACCGTAAATGACTTTTACATCGAGAAAACATTTTATGATATAAATCAAACTAACAACACCTTTTTCGTTGGAGACAAAACTGCCAATACCAACAAATTGTACCCGATCGAAATTACTCCACAAAACTTTCCGTTTCCTAAGACACTAGACGACACACAAATCCTAGCCGCTATAGACGATGCCATCAACACACAATTAACTGATGCAGGATCCGCCGTTACCGTAACATCAAGTGTATCAACCGGTGCCGATGCAAATCTGAAATTGATAGAATTGACATTTAATACCGCATTATTAGAAGACCAATTTGAGTTATATTCCTTCTCTACCAAAAGTATAGCTCGATGCACGGGAACTTTGCAAGCAGCTTTAAGTCCATTTACTAGCACCTTGAATGATGAACTCAACAATGATTCTAGTGAACTATTAGGCGGAAATCCTGTTCGAGAAAGAGACCTCACAGGGAAATCTGAATTGAGTCAATTAGAGCCTATGTTTCGGAAAGTATCGGGCACGGTTATGCAAGGCTATTTTCCCTATTGTGTGAACACCATTAGGGAACTGTATCTTCGAACACAATCGTTGGTATCTAGCTCGGCTTTAGAAGTAGTCAATTTATCTCAGGCTAGTGATGACCAAGTCGGTGAGATGATTTCTAGTGATATACTATTCAAAATAAGTATAGATGACTTGTCCAAATCTTCGTATACATGCTTAGATGCAAATAATAACTATAGCGTCATCATTAGTCCAACTTTGTTGTCTCAAATCAACTTTGCATTGACCGATTCACGTGGCCGGCTGATGTTTCAAATAGTAAAAGAAAATGGGCGCACTCCGTCAAGTTTGATAACACAAGCACGAGCCGGAAACATATATTTTAGTTTTTCTTTAAAGGTTGACGTCATTAGTCACGATTCTCAATAATTTTTATATGTAATATATATTATATATATATACAAGATGCTTGATAGTTACTTTCCCGAATCACTTTCATACGCGACCACACAAATGACAGACTTTAGCCAGAACCAATTTGAATTGTTAACATCAAACTCGACCGTAGTAAATTCCGGAGGAGGCGTCATTGAGCTGAATCTCCCGGTAAATAGTTTCATTGATACTCGAAAATTTGCGATTAGATTTTTTGCCAAAACCAATAAATCGTTTACATATGCTCCAGCGGCGGGAGGAGGCCCCAAAACGTGTCACACATTCTTGCCCGAAATCTTTAATCTCTTCTCTCGCTATGCGGTAAGCATAAATGGGGTCATCGTGACGATCAATCGGTAGCGCAGGCGAGTGATATACAACGAGTCAAGCAGTTGGTCAGCGACCATTTGGAAAATGAGATTACTTATAGGACAGTTTTGTCCAATTGTGGGTCCGAAGGAATTCAATTGGCCGCAGGCAAAATTACAGGGTCGTCAGATGAAGACGATGCCGGCGGTAATGCACAAGGACGCGAGTTCATCCTAAACAATCTTTTAGGCTTTATGGGGACTTGCGAGCCGTCCATTATTGATACATCGGTTTTTGGCGCAATAAGAATTAGATTATTCACCGATAATGCGGTGTCGTGTTTGCTTTACGGTGAAAACGATCAAGAGCCTGGGACATTTACCGACGCCGACGTGGCTTCGCAACAATTTGCTCAAAATGCAAGTTTTACGCTCACCAATGTTTCGGCATCGATTACCACACTATCATTCTCATCGGGGGTCGTGGAACAAAACATTGAAGAATTGATTTCAAAAGGTGCATTGACCATCATTTTCGAAAACTATGCAACATTTTTTCAAAGTGATTCAACTAACAATAAGAACGTAAGATTTGCGCTTTCCGTAAATTGTTGGAACAAAGCTTACGCGATTACGAGACCATTAAACTATAGGACCGTCAACAAAACGGGAATCGCAAAATATACAAATAGAATAGGAAAAGTTTTTGAATTGCCATCAAAGACATATGGTGGAAATCGAACGTTTAGGTACTCGTGGAGTGTGAACAATGTGCTTACACCCGCATTCCCAAATAGTCCTTTACAAGCGTATATGAATATAACACATTCACAAGGTGACCAATATTCAATGATGGGTTCCAATCATATGCAATCTCGCACGGATTATTTTAACAACTCATTTGTGTTGCCATCAAATCTATGCCTAGACAATGAACCTCGCCGATTGTCAGGTTACTCGTCGCTTGGAACGAATTCAAGTTGTTATCTGCAAGTGCCATCGAGTGCAGAAGGTAGCGCCGCTGGGACTGCCTTCGATGGTGGGGCCGATGCCACAGGAGGCCCTAATGAGACAATGGTGATTTGTCTCTTTACCTCAAAATTAATGGTATCGGCAGGGAGGGTCATATCGGTGGAATTGTAATGAATTATTCATTATCGTTATTATTTAAATTTGCGGTCGCTTCTTCACCCCATATATGAAATGCGGCATCAATTTGTTTTCGACAAAATGGGCACTTTCTGGTATTCCTAAAAGTATCATTGTTATAACATTGGAGGCACACAAAATGTCCACATCGAAAAATCATTTGATTGTGACTCCCTCCGATGGTAAAGTTTTCAAAGCATACTCCACACTTGCTCCATTTCATCACACCTCTCTCATTAACGGGAGCGACATAGGGCAGATTATTGGTATTGGCATCGGGTGTATATTGATTGGTTCTTGCATCCATTATGCACATTAATGTATATTTTTATCCTTGTGCATTTGCACTATGCCTTTGTGCCTTTCTCTTCCAAGTATTAACACAATTTGTGCACGTGGTATGTATCATGGTACAAGAACGGTGTTGATTACAAAGTTTCCAAGTATTACTTCGTCGAGACATACTTCTTTACATTTTGCTGGCAAAGTCTTTAAGTGGAAAATATTTTCATAAAAAAGGGAGGTGGGAGGTGGGAGGTTGGCTTTTCTAGAAAGTATTTTAGAATTCGCATAAATATATTATTTCATTCTATTGTCATATGAAAAACTTTTCCAAAAAGTAGCACCTCCCACCACCCAACCTCCCTTTTTCAATCGAGTAACTCCATTAGAAGACTATATGGTATCTCATATGCTTTCTCCTTATGTTTCACGCCGTACGAAACGTCTCGAGCCAACGAACTCCGTGACATCTGAGCGGTAGCTATATGTTTGCCATATTTGCGTCTGTTTTCACAAAATGAATATTGTTTATTACACATTTTCAGATTCAGATTCACTTTGTTCGTCCATATATTTGTCATTTTTCGATACGCAAATCCATATTTACAATAGCAACAGGTGTGTTTGTACTCCGTCATCGGTTGCATAAAGTCTCTATGTTGCAATAATCCCCCGTCACTTGGATTTTCGAGATACCAATGTGTGGGTTGAAAATAATCGATAATGTCCAATGTGCGTTTCACAATGGCATTCTTAGGGCTCTATAAATAGTGATGGGATTTTTCACTGTTTGAGATGGGTCGAGCGTAATCCATCGCGGCGAAAATGGTATCCGCGACGGGACTCGAACCCATGACCTCCTGATTGAATCACAGTCGCTCTACCAACTGAGCTACGCGGGTTGATGATGACATCGACCCGCATTCAGTGGTACTCATTCAGTTTCTGATATAATTACGGATCGCGATTCGGCAGCTTCGATGACGCACCAACATCTGATGACTGCTCGCGATCCCTAACATATCTCCCCACTTGAAATCAGATCGTCACCTGACGATTCGTGTTCCAGTTCGTATCACAGTTCGGTCGATGTGATGACGTGGCAGCTTACTATGAGCCGAATTGCAGTTCTTGGGATGCAGCCCATCGCACCGAAGGTGCATCGCAGTTCTTGGGATGCAGCCCGAATCCACGTCATCGGCGCGGGTCACATCGTGCCCATGCATACGCGATCGTAGCGCAGGTCACATCACCGTGCCCGAGCATACGCGATCTTAGCGTAGGTCACATCGTGTGCCTTATGCTGTTACATCTGACACCGAATCTGGGAGCCGTTTACGAGAATACCAATCTTAGGGCTCTATAAATAGTGATGGGATTTTTCACTGTTTGAGATGGGTCGAGCGTAATCCATCGCGGCGAAAATGGTATCCGCGACGGGACTCGAACCCATGACCTCCTGATTGAATCACAGTCGCTCTACCAACTGAGCTACGCGGGTTGATGATGACATCGACCCGCATTCAGTGGTACTCATTCAGTTTCTGATATAATTACGGATCGCGATTCGGCAGCTTCGATGACGCACCAACATCTGATGACTGCTCGCGATCCCTAACAGGCATCGGCTAAATCCAAATCACGCTCACCCTTTCTATGAGCCTTCGAGTATTGGGTGCACGGTGGACTAGACCAAATGACATCAAAGTGTTTAGGTGCATAAGCGGTATAATCCCATTGTAATATATCACCGCTTATCGTCGGATTATTCTCTATTCGTCGAAAGTATTTCCAGAAATACTACGGGGCCTTGTAGTATTTCCCACAATACTTCGAGAAAATCGCCTTATAAAAAATACGAAAATACATAAATGGTCGGATTCATGTATTTTGGGTTGTTAAATATGACCTATTAATCATCAGAAAAAATCTGGTTCAGCGATATCGATCGATCTCGATGTCGCGCGCGCCGCTCGATGGACGTTGGGTGAGTACTAGTTTTCTCGTATATTTGTCGAGTAGTAGGTTCTACGAGTAGCGTGCTAGGAATCGCCCCAATGGGCACCCTAGCGCCCTATATCGCACGAACATGATTCAATATGCTATTTCGGACTACAAGAAGCACCCATTGGGTATTTTGCGATATTAGAGGTGCATGATTGAGTGTTGAGAAGGTGCCAGAACCTGGCAGACAACGTACTAGTACGGCTATACACAAGTAGCATGCTAGGAATCATCCCAATGGGTGCCCTAGCGTCCTATATCGCACGAATATGATTCAATATGCTATTTCGGACTACGAGAATTACCCACCGGACATTTTGTGAGATTTGAGGTGCATGGTTGAGTGTTGAGAAGGTGCCAGGACCTGGCAGACAGCGTACACGTACGTCTCCACAAGTAGCATGCTAGGAATGATCCCAATGGATACCCTATCGCCCTATATTGCACGACCATTCTTCGATATGATATTTTGAGGTGAAAATCCAAGATATTGTGCAAAAGAATACGTACATTGTATGCGTGTGTGTGTCTCAAAGCTAGTATTGTGGGAAATACTAGCATTTCAGGATATTCTGAGCATTCCACGGCGTCCATTATTATCACAAATGCTTTAAACAGCTCGTCATATCTCGACGAAAGTGTCTTCGGAGGACCGAAAATTTGAATACCGCACTTTCAAGGGGTATGTGGTGTTTTACGACACTATACGCAAGCCTATGCCTTCAAAAAACTGCCCGTGTGGGTATTCGTGATAATGGCCATGATGTCATTCGACATCGCAGGACTCGAAAATGAGGTGTATAAGGTGTATCGCCGCTATCGTGGGACCATGAACGCCATAAATGCCGATATCATAACTTCATTTAAGGTCTTCGACATATTTTGGTAAGGGTGCGGGCGTGATTCGTGAGACGTGTCGTGAGTCGAGGGAGCAAATCCACGTAGTATTTCCCACAATACTAATGTAAATACGTGCCGCTTGCCAGAATATTCATCATACATTATCAAACTCACAGAAAGGCTAATATATGATATATATATTAGGCAGGTGGAAGCACTTACAGGGTGTGACACCGTGATGCACTGCAGACTAAGATGAGATAATAAAATAACTCTGAGGTTTTATTATCGAACTGGCGGAACGAACTGGTGGAAGCAGGCTGACGTGGCACCTCGGGTCAAGGGGTGATCAGAGAGAGTGTGACTGCCCCACCTTATGGGGGGGGCTGAAAGTCTCATCTCACATGACACCACCTCACCCCGAAGGCGTGAGGTGCCACAACAAGATAGGCAAGCCCGCATCCCAAACCTAAACCCTAGGCAAAAATAGGCAGCAGTTACAGGCCCAATGGGACCTCTCACAGTCTGAAACTACTGCTCTACAAGCTAGAGTTGTTCATTGCAAGTGTCTGTTTGCTTTAAGATTGCACACCACCAGACCGTGATGCGTCTGGTGGCGGGTCGATTGCGCCATCGGCGAGAGGCCGTGATCCACTGAAACTCGGCAGCCAGATGGGCCCCTGCGTGTGAGCAGGGCAGTGGTCCCACTCGTCCTCGTCGTCGGCAGGTGCGTGTGAACGGGCAGCTGCCAGATGGACACCACCGCCTCGATCGAGACCGCCGGGATGCACAGAGGGGTGTGGAACATCGCTGGGAGGCACATCACGAAAAGGGGCGTAGCCAGGTGAGTCAGGGGAGGGCGGATCCTCGGGCGGCCAATCCTCAGGGGGCGGCAGCCGCAACGTCATGGCGGCTGCATCCTCGGTCGTGGGCGGCTTCTCCGTGGCCGACGCGAGCTGAGGTACTGCCTGCTTCGTCCATGGCGGCGAAACAGGAGGTGCAGCGGCGGCGAAGTCAGGGGCCTTACCGTCCGCGTACGCCTCCTTGCAAATGCGTGGGCAGAGGCCCTTCGTCTCCTGGTGGGCACACGTCACACCATACAAGCGGAAGCATGTGACGCAGGGGAAACCAGTGCCAAACCACTTCTTGAAGAGCATGTCGCCCTCTGCCTTCCACTCACCAACTGGTGCCTCGCGTCGCTCTCGTCGCTTGGACTTGGTGGCATCGAAGCTGTAGGCCGCAGCACCACCAGAGGCGGAGGACACAGCCTTCCCAGCAAGCTTGGCGAAGGGGGACTCGTCGCGAAAGACGGTCCGAAGCTCGAGCTGGAGGGAAGAAAAAGTGTGAATCGCACCAGCCCTTAAGTTGCGTAGCACCACCAGGTACAAGGGGGACACGTAGCACGAATTCGCCGCGGACGCGGCCAGGATGTGCCAGAGATCTCGAACTCGCTCTCGGTCAGTGTAGGTGGAGTGCGTGCGGGCGTGCTTGTCCATGAGCTTGCTGATGACCTCCAATTGTGGAGCTGGGTCCTTCTTCTCGTCGATGATTACAGCGCGCAACCTCGTCCAGAAGCGCTCAGTGTCGGGGTCAGGGATGCCCTCCACGAAAAAACGCAAGCGCTGGAGAGCACAGCGGCCATCGCCAGGGTGCACCTTGGCCGACTCGTTGTACAAACGCAGAGCCGAGCCGCGGAGAAAAACGGGCAAAATGGTGAAGATGAGCTCGTTGAGGACCATGTGGTAGGCCTCGTACTCGTTGTCCAAGTCGAGGAGCATGTCGAACTCGTAGTGCGAAATGGGCCCCAAGACGTGGTGAATGCTGCTGAGCAATATAGCGAAGTCAGTCTCAGCGTCCGAAGTGTCCAGAGTGATACCAACGTTCTTCTTGAATTCGTGGGCGTGCAAAAGGGTGAGAACGTCCTCAGCGTAAGTAAACGCGTAAGCCATCTTGTCGGAGTACTCGTCCTCTCTTCCTTCTTCCACGGGTGTAGAGACCCATACAGCCGGATCCCGATGAAATTCGGCAGCAGCGGCGGAAGGGCCAACACAAGTGGGTCGTGTGCGCAATGAAGATGTCGTGACAATGCGTCGGGTAGCGCCCCGCGGGCGGCCTCCATTGGTGGGAGATGTTTCAGATTCTCCGGAAGCACGTTGGCGGGCGGCGCGGATCGCTGCATGTGACGGGGTGGCCATTGCAGGGATGAAATATTCCAGTTTGAAAAATGCAGAGATGTGGCGAAACCAAACACGCCGATAAGAAGGGGTGAAGGTCTCGTTGATTCCTGCTGAAGTTGGTCGAAAAAAATACAATTTTCCGGAGTACGTGCGGAGTTACGTGCGGAGGTACGTGCGGGTTACGTGCGGGTTACGTGCGGGTTACGTGCGGGTTACGTGCGTGATCAAAGTAGCCGAGAAAACGGATGCCACACCAAAGATGGTGGACCGATAACCTGACAGAAAAGGCTAATATATGATATATATATTAGGCTGGTGGAAGCACTTACAGGGTGTGACACCGTGATACACTGCAGACTAAGATGAGATAATAAAATAACTCTGAGGTTTTATTATCGAACTGGCGGAACGAACTGGTGGAAGCAGGCTGACGTGGCACCTCGGGTCAAGGGGTGATCAGAGAGAGTGTGACTGCCCCACCTTATGGGGGGGGCTGAAAGTCTCATCTCACATGACAAACAAACAAAAATTTTAGACTTTAGTAGCATATATGCAAGATATATTCACCCCTTGTCGCATGGATAAGTGAAAGACATGTGTACATGCGTATAAAGTTGAAAACCCTATGATTGGCGCCCGAGGTCGAAATCCGGCTTGATTCAATACACTTTGGGTGTCACCATAAAGGGCTCGCGCGATGGTGCTTGCCACGCCCAAACCCCCACACCCAATTCACAGTTTCTCAATCGAACCTATGCCTTAAAAAAACACTAAGTGCGCGATCGCCAATCGACCATTAAGTGCTCCTAAAGTGGGCCACTTTGAGGGCCAAAATCGTAGTATTTCTGGCAATACTACGCGTCGACGAATAGAGATTATACTTTGGCAATATGTCTAATGAAACAATCTCGCAATTAGGATGTTTGTCTCGAAACGCTTTTGACACGGAACAAGTTCCACTGAACAATTCCAATAATCTCATTTCTGTCAATAAATATATTATTAATGCGTTTTATCCACTTAAAGACAATAGTCATTAATAGTATAAGATAACAAAAATGTCCGAAATGTCCGAGAAAGAATTCCGCTTGAAAAATGACTACCCAAAGACATACCCACAAGACCTCAAGGAGAAGCTATATAAAATCGATGAAAAAAAGAGAGCCCAAATGAGAAAATATTATGACCGAACGAGTGAGGTGCAAAACAAACAAAAAATAATATTGAGAGCCAAAAACAATCCCGATTATTGTCCTCAAGAAGCGACATTGAGCAAATACGATTGGACCGATGCCGAAAGAAAATTTCTAAGCCGTTGTGCTGAGGAGAAGAAATTGAAATATGCCGTGCCCAAGCCAAGACCTATTAGAGCTCAAGCCACCTCTCAAACCACAACCGATGCATCTACATCCGCTCGAGCCGCACCTACATCAATTGCATCGACCTCCGCTACGACCAACACTACTACGGACCGGAGCACAAAGGACACTTTATCTAGAGATGAGATATTTGAAATCTTGGACGCTGAGGAAGGCATCGCCGAGGCCACTAAAAAGCAATGGAAGAATGTCGTCAACAATTTTGTAAAGGTGTTTAGTTTGCAAGCGAGCAAGTGGACTGAGGTGTACACGAAATACACAAACGAGGAAATCATTGAAATGTTGAACACCGCGTATACAAATGAAACCACTCGAATCAAACAAGTTCAACTTACGCCCAAATTGTATAATACGAAAAACTCAAGTCTGGTGAAAATCATCGGTATAGAAAGATACAAGTTTTTTGACACTCGAGCAAAAGTTTTGCAACGAAGCATTCAATCGGGAAAGATTGGCAAGAAATTGAGTGATAAAACCGACTACGTTGACGATTTTATCAACGTCTTTAAGAATGAATTAGAATTGCGTAGAAAAAACCCAAGTTCGATGGACCATCTCATCGCGATGTTATATAGCATCGGAATGTATTCGGACCAAGACTTGAATAAAGGCTCTCTTAGTTTCACTCCTCGTATCGACTATGACAACGTCAAACTTGTAAAAAGTGACAACGAAATGACCGACCCCAATGGGAATTATTACAATTTCAATAACGGACATACACGAATTCACGACTTAAAAACGGGAAATAGCTTTAAAATCGATTATACAATGAATCCATTAGTTCAAAAGTATATTAAAGAATCCATTAAGGACTTGAACAATCCACGAGAGTATCTTCTAGAAAACAATGCAAAGCCCCCAAGACCATTCACATCTACATCGTTGGGCAAAAAAATGAATTCAATTATCGGTGTCGGTAATCAAACGTTTAGGAAAATGACAGAAAACATTTATTCCAAAATTTTCCAAGTCGATATGATTCGGCTTTCGGAAATAGCGGCTCACGAACCAAATACGGCATATACTCAATACTTGAATAGCAAAGAATACACCGAGGCCGAGCGAAAAGCCGCCTTAGAAAAAATTCAAGCGCAATTAAATAAAAATAAATAAATGAATCAAATCAAATTAAAAAGTAGAAAATCATTTTTTGAAAAAAGGGAGGTTGGGCGGTGGGAGGTCTTAGATTTTCAAAACTTTTTTATAATGAAAATGAAATATATTATATTATTTATTTGATTTCTAAAATACTTTTTAAAACAGCCAACCTCCCACCTCCCACCTCCCTTTTTTATTTTATTAAATGAAAAATACATATAAATATAATAATTTAAGGCTGCGCCGTTCATATTAAAATAATAATTAAAATAGTCTCTCCGCTGCAAGCCGCAGAATTAAGCGCAGTTAAATTTGAATAAAAAATGAATTGAATGAATTAAAAATAAGAATTAAACTGAAAAATCCTCCCCCCTGTTCTGCCCCCCATAAAATGATATATACCCGCGATACACCCCCGTCGATTAAAATGCACCTAGGACGCAGAGACGTTTTCGATTTATAATCTGCGACGTTCGATTTAATCGACTGCAAAATATAATCGAGGGCGCGAGACATAAAGTGAAACTGAATATAATTTATATAATCAAGATGCACAGTCGATGCATAGACGTTATCGATATA
>LGRX02010531.1:0-10636 GCA_001247695.2 Cymbomonas tetramitiformis
CTATTGCAGCGAGCCACGTGAGGAATGGTGGGAGGGAAACCATGCCCCACGAGAGTCCCTTACCTTGCACTCCCGCCGGCTAGTGGAGGGCTCGTGGGTGCCTCAGCATTGGCCGGGGGGGGGGACTCCTTGCTTTGGGCCTCGTGCGCCTCGGGGGGCGCCTCGCCCGCATCTCTGCACAATATCGTCCCAACATGTTTTCAACATCCCATCAACATGCTGCAACCATCACGATAGCGTACTGCAGCACTATTGCAGCGAGCCACGTGATGAATGGTGGGAGGGAAATCATGCCCCGCGAGAGTCCCTTACCTTGCACTCCCGCCGGCTAGTGGAGGGCTCGTGGGTGCCTCAGCATTGGGCGGCGGGGGGGACTCCTTGCTTTGGGCCTCGTACGCCTCGGGGGGCGCCTCGCCCGCATCTCTGCACAATATCGTCCCAACATGTGTTCAACATCCCATCAACATGCTGCAACCATCACGATAGCGTGCTGCAGCACTATTGCAGCGAGCCACGTGAGGAATGGTGGGAGGGAAACCATGCCCCACGAGAGTCCCTTACCTTGCACTCCCGCCGGCTAGTGGAGGGCTCGTGGGTGCCTCAGCATTGGGCGGCGGGGGGGACTCCTTGCTTTGGGCCTCGCGCGCCTCGGGGGGCGCCTCGCCCGCATCTCTGCACAATATCGTCCCAACATGTTTTCAACATCCCATCAACATGCTGCAACCATCACGATAGCGTGCTGCAGCACTATTGCAGCGAGCCACGTGATGAATGGTGGGAGGGAAATCATGCCCCGCGAGAGTCCCTTATTACCTTGCCTCTTGCATGCCACGAATCCTTTCGACAATCCGTTGCAAGCAATTAGGCACCGGTGGAACAAGTTGAAACGATTTCCCCTTAAAGGTTACCGTTGCCGGTTCTAGCTCCAAGATGTCGGAAGGTGGTAACCAAGTCGGCCACGCGGTATTGTCTGGAGATAAATCGTGCGCCAATCTGGAGAAATCGTGCGGGAGCAGTCGCGTTGGCAGCCACTTATGATGCCATACCGTGTCCACTTCCACATAGTGCGCATCGACTTTCCTGCAATGTGTTCCAGGATCCCTACAATATAATCTCAATATGTATGCAACATATGGTAACCATGTTGCATACATGTAGCAAAGAGTCCTGTGAAGCAAGAAAGACACAACCTCAACGTCGAGAAGAAAGAGAAAGGGTGCTACCTCGCGGACAACTCCAGTTCCCTCGTAGATATTGGAAGATGTGGAGGCGCAATCCATGCCAAAAGGCGTTCCTTCTTCGTAATCGTTTCATACTCCGGGTCGCGGAAGCCTTCCGCGGTACTCCAACCTTCCGGGAATATGAGCTTGATATTGGGAGGGGGTTTGAGCGATGTACCCTCCTGAGCATTGGAAGGTTTGATCGGCTCTCGATCGGCTAAGCACCCGCCTTGCGCGGGATTTCTCATCGCGCGCTTGGCTAACGAAGATTGTTGTACGGGGGGGGCCGCCTTCCCTTGGACGAGGGCGGCGGCTCTAGCCGAAGGCAAGCCGGTTCGATGTCGCTCCGCATCACTTGGTGATGATGATTGAGGGGATCGTTCATGGCGAGGTCGCTTTTCACCATGAACAATTTGATCTCCTCGGACCATACTGCATTGAAGTCCCCTTTACCACGCCCATCACCCTTCGAAAATGTACTGCAACTATGCTGTAATATGTTGGACATATACTGCGGACATATTGACGATATGCTGAAGGAACTTTCAAGTAAAGCAATAACCCAAAAGTAGGTTTTCGGACCCCCCCCACAAAAAACGCACACAAGCTATGTCGCAAAATATAGCTCCTGAGTCCATATAACAAGTCTCACCAGAATTGAAGAACATGTTTTTTCAACTTTTTTAGGGCTCACTTCAACACTTCCGCAGCATACTGAAAGGGGGGGCTAAAGGCAGGGCTCAAGGTCTTGAGCCCTCACGTATTGAAGTGAGCCCTCACGTATTGAAGTGAGCCCTCACGTATTGAAGTGAGCCCTCACGTATTGAAGTGATCCCTGCCTTGAGCTCTGCAGGCGGTTGCACGCGGTTGCACGCATATTGACCTTTACAAAAATTTAAAAAACTTTTTAGAGGAGAATCTGTTCAATACTACTTCAATACGTGAGGGCTCATTCTAATACGTTAGCGATTGCAGGCGTATTGAAATGGCGTATTGGAGATGTATTGAAAACTGCTGATGTCAGCTTTGCCAGTGCCACGTCAGACGGATCTTCGCAAAACTGACTTGGCACTTTTTCGACCCATCTCCAATACGCCATTTCAATACGCCTGCAATCGCTAACGTATTAGAATGAGCCCTCACGTATTGCAGTAGTATTGAACAGATTGAACGATTTTCGGGGAAACAATTTTGGAATTTTAATTTTTAGGAGAATCTGCACCCCTCGTTCGTGAATCGAACGGCCGAATTCGTAACTCAAGAAGTACCCCCAAAATGACCCCTGAGATGGCCTGGATAAAAAAGGTTGTCATTGACCTTTAGATGGAGGTGGTACACTTCGCCAGCGAGGAGGAGCTCAACTCCTCGCAGACAAGGTGTATACCTCCAGTGGGACTCGAACCCACTACCGCAGGCTTTGAAGACCGACGGCCAACCACTAGACCATTGTGACAACGAGATTGAAAAGATGTTGCGTATTGGACTACAGTACAGTAACGTATGAACACAAATGAAAAGGGGGGTTAGACGTTCCCCCCCAAAAAAAGAAAAAGAGCGCGATGACAATCGAGATGGACGATGGACGAAATTTCAAAATGCATTTCCAAACGGTCGGTCGTCGCAGGTGCAATGCGCCCGACACATGAGGCCAACATGCGTGCACGATGCATGGTAACACCCATCGCATCACGGCAACGTACGGAAGGCCTCCTGGAAGCACGTTGACGTTCCAGCAGCCGCCGTAGCCAGCAGAGGTGTAAACAAAGCCAGCAGAGGTGTAAGAAAAGCCAGCAGAGGTGTAAGAAAAATGTCAGTCAAAGAGTTGCACGCTGAGTATGTAGAAAGCTGCGAGCTGTTTGGCGTTGAGCATACGCACGAGGGCTTCGTTGACTACGTTGCGAAGGTGAGGGCAAAGGGGACACCTAGCGAGCCCAAAGGGATCGAGGAAACCCCATTGGCTTTCCTCGACAAAGGCAAGAAAAGGGCGAAGGAAGACGACGAGGACGATGAGGAGGGAGGGGGGGAAGGGAGCAAAAAAAGGCGCAAGGGGGCTCGAAGCGCGTTCGAAGCTCAACTAATTAAAGCATGTCACGAGGAGTTTGGTACGTACTAAGCATGCGGCTTCGTTTACTTAACTTGGTTCCTTCGGTGCATGAAAAAATATTGATTTGGGAAGGGTTTGGGGAGAATTACTTGCAGAATTGCGTGTGAAGGACGGGCGTCTTGAGCCCCTACTTCACGTGCCGAAGCAAGAGTCCGCGGTGTCGAAGTACGTCACCGCGGTACAAAACCGCTGCAAGTGGGCGACCGCGCCCACTAACTCCTTCGTGCGGGCGAAAGCCCGTTCGATCGTGAACAACAATCGATATCTTTGGAAGTGCGGCCGGTGGGCGACCGACACGAAAACCGGAATGTGTACGTGGGTGGACCCCCAAAAGCTACATCCGTACACCACGTGTATGGAGGAGGGGGTCCCTACCACATGCCCGGTGCGGCAAATCGCCCAGAAGATGGAGGTGCTCAAAGCCCTCCCCGAATTCGAATTGGAGGAGGGGCCTAACAGCAAGGTGGAGTGCTTGCAAGGGGAGGCAAGACAGCGGCTGGGTACGTTCCCACCCTCTAATACACGTGACACACGCTCGCAGTATATGTGAAGCATGCCACAGCACACCTTCAGCATACTCAGCATACTTGTGCACCTTTCTGAAAGGTAGGGCCACAATATGCCTGCAATATGTATGTAGTATACCTGCAACATACCTGTAACATACCTGTAACATACTGTACACATACGACATAAAACTTACGGTTGATAGCATTTTTTGTTTGCAGTCGCCTATCTCTACGACCACAACGCCCCCGACAAGGACGACGAGGAGGAGGCTGACCGCCTGGAGGCGGGTGCCAAGAAAAAGGAGGTGGAGGCCAAGGCCAAAAAAGCACCCGCCTCCGCATCCGCATCCGCAAAGGGCAAGGCCAAGGCCTCGGAGGGCCCCGCCTCCGCATCCGCAAAGGGCAAGGCCAAGGCGGCCGCGTCACCGGCCCCGTCACCGGCCAAGCCCGCCAAGCCCGCCAAGCCCGAAGCCCCCAATGTTGAAGACATCTTCAAGGTGGGGAAAGAGGTGGTGGTGTACGCGGGGGCTCAAACGGAGTACGAAGCGATGAAGAGTTCGCTCCGTCCCGACAAAGGCCAACTCGTGACGAACACCGGCCGATTGAAGGCCAACGTCGGGCTGTTCGCCGGGTTGGTGGTGGCGAATGCGGTTGGGGATATTCTCCCCAACCACATCATGGACGGCCCCGATTTCCCCCTCACCGAGGGGCTCATCGGTATCAAGGTGCGCACCAACCCTTTCAATATGTGCACAATATGTGTACAATATGTCTGTTATAGTACTGTAATAGTACTGTAATAGTACTGTACTATATTTCCAATATTTGACACATGTATTTCGTTTGGTGGGGCTGCAGGTAACTGATATCCTCGACATGAAGATGCTTTGCAAAGAGAAGCCATATGCATATGTCCGCAGCGCCATCTCCTTCATCATGAAGGAGGTGGACAAGCGCCTCCCGGAAGGGATGGACGCTAGCCACCGAGTGGGGCCCGGCTCGGAGGCGTCCCTCCTCTTGCAGAAGGCCTTCATGCGCGAGGGAAGAACAAAAATAAAAAACCTTGTAGTGGACGTAGCCTACGTACGGCAGGGGGAGCATTTGTGAAACAAATTTGACAATTTGTAATTGTATTCAATATTAATTGTGTTGAATTTGCCTCTCGTTGACATATGCAATAGGTCCACAGCATACTTGCAGCATGTTGAATATGTCTGTGCAACATGCATGCAATAGGTCTTATAGCTGGCATTTTACCGGGTAAAGGATTTTGGGCCTCGGTAATACCAGGTAAAATACCGGTATTACTTTACCCGGTATTACTAGGGTAATACCGGGATGGGAAATTTGGCAATATTCAAGAAAAGCGGCTTTAACGAACCTCTAATGTATTAAAACTGTATCGAATCAAGCACATATTGCACATTGCAACCTCGCCCATCGTTCCCGAAACTTGCTATTGGCTTTCTTCCACGAATTTCGAAATTTCAAAATTTCCCAAAATTTTCATGTCACAGATTTCGGCCATTTCGGTAAGGTAATCGGGTAATCGGTGCGAAATTTCATGGTAAAATAGGGTAAAATCGATGGTATGGCGGAGGTAATACCCGGTAATACTCGTACCCGGTATTACCAAAGGTATGAAAATTTGGTAAAATGCGGTAATACCACCTTGCACTGGGGTAATGAAATTTGGGGTAAAGTAATACCGGGTAAAATACCGGTATTACTTTTACCAGGTATTACCTTTGGTAAAATTTGTGCCAGCCATAATAGGTCTTCAGTATATATCCAATATAGGCAACTTTTATTTCAATACATATGCAATATGTCCACAGTATATATACAGCATATTGAATTTGCATGTTCAATACGTATGCAATAGGTCCGCAGTATGTATCCAACATACTGAATGTTCCGTTTCAATACATATGCAATATGTCCGCAATATATATACAGCATATTGAATTTTCATGTTCAATACGTATGCAATAGGTCCGAGTATGTATCCAACATACTAAATGTACCGTTTCAATACATATGCAATATGTCCGCAATATATATACAGCATATTGAATTTTCATGTTCAATACGTATGCAATAGGTCCGCAGTATGTATCCAACATACTGAATGTTCCGTTTCAATACATATGCAATATGTCCGCAATATATATACAGCATATTGAATTTTCATGTTCAATATGTATGCAATAGGTCCGCAGTATGTATCCAATATACTAAATGTACCGTTTCAATACATATTCAATAGGTCCACAATATATATACAACATATTGAATTTACATGTTCAATACGTATGCAATATGTCCGCAGTATGTATCCAACATACTGAATGTTCCGTTTCAATACATATTCAATAGGTCCACAATATATATACAACATATTGAATTTACATGTTCAATACGTATGCAGTAGGTCCGCAGTGTGTATCCAACATATTGAATGTTGACTTACAATATGTATACAATATGTATACAATATGTATACAATATGTGGGCAATATGTCTGCAACATGCCTTCATAGTGTTTGCGACATGCATGGTGCATGTCTCCAACCCTATACTACACATATGTTGAAGGCATATTGAAATAACTCTCTGCATCAGAACTTCAATATGTCTCCAATACGTGAGGGCTCATTCTAATACTATGTTGCACACATGTTGGAGCGCTTGCAGGCATATTGCACACATATTGTAACATTTTTTATTGTATTGAACATTTATTGTCAATACGCGTGCAATATGCCTGCAATATGTGTTCAATACGATGTATTGCACGCGTCCAGAAACGTAGGGAACCAGGATTAAGCAGTTACAATATGATAAAAAACGTAGGACCGAACGTGGACAAACAGATTCACACCGCGACGATGTTTCAAATGTCAGGTTTTAGACCGGTTATGATGCAACAGCTACCATGTAAAACAATCAATGATATCACATATCCACCATTTAGGATCAGCAACGTTCATCCTCTGGCTGGATACAAATCTTATACTTTAGGTCACAATAAAAAAGTGTCCAAAGAAATGGAAATGTACCATTTCCCGATGGAACATTCATTGAATAGTCGATTGTTGCAACCTGTACCTCTGTTTTTTTCATAAGTTAATATATATCAACATGTCTTCATTTGGTAATGATCTAAATGCCACAACAAACGTTACGGCAACCGATTTCTATGGTAAAGGGATGACAATCGGTCGTGATGGTAAAAATGGTAATGTACCGGAAGCAAGAACTCAAATTAATTTGTTAGGAACTGAAGCTATATTTAATTTTGATGCAAGCCAAAGCGGGGACCCCGGTATTGCAGATTTCAACATGGCGGGAAAGCTAAGCAAATTTAGAATAATGAATCTTCCGATTGTGACTGGAGCGATTAATACACCACCAGATGACGATCAAGTTCCAGTAAATGGATTGTATGGTTATCGGGCTACTGGCGATCCAACACCTGCACAAATTTTCATGAAAATTGTGAAAACAAATCCATAAATTATTAAATCGTTTATAGTATATAATGTCAGCTTTCGGTTCAAATCTAATAGTTGAAAAAGTTAACGGCAAAGACTATGTAGCAGCCCCAGGGACAACCGATACACTAACGTGCGATACGGTGGTGTGTCAAACTATAGGCAGCGTAGACTCGCCGCTTGAGACCATGCATATCGGTTCGGACATACGCTACCAGAACGATATCAAATTCATAGATACTCAAGACCCATTGAATGAA
Organism: Cymbomonas tetramitiformis; assembly: GCA_001247695.2. NCBI lineage: Eukaryota > Viridiplantae > Chlorophyta > Pyramimonadophyceae > Pyramimonadales > Pyramimonadaceae > Cymbomonas > Cymbomonas tetramitiformis. Next base: position 7,591 of record LGRX02010531.1, read on the forward strand.
CGCATGATGCGAGGCACCCCAGGGGAAGGGATGATTAACCCCCCCTCCCCGATCGATTAACATCCGATTAAACGATGGGGTTTTCTGGCCGGAGAAGGTTTGGCAGAACGCCAATGGAAGCGAAGGCAGGTGCGATCAGATACGACGTCACGGGTCACGCGCGACATCCTTCCAGCCCTCAAGCTATCTTGTTGAGGGCTGTTGTCCACTTGTCTCGTAATGTACTGAGGTCTAGTCACTCCCGACCCGATCCGATCGATGTGTGTAAAAAGGAAATATTCCTTCGGTATCCAGGTGGCATACAACTATACGTAAACCATCTCCTATCGATCGAAGTCGCCATATTTCAGGACTATTTCATGTTCACTAACTGCAATTTTGGTAGCCCTGAGATCAAACGAGATGAATATCGAAGCGTGCGTGATGTTTGGAGGCTTGGAGGGCAAGAAAGTGGCAATATGACGTACCGTAACGGTAGCTAACGCGCAGGTACGCGATGACTCTAATGACACCGTTGGGCCTTCTGCGTCTAAGTTGGCCCTGAGAGTGTTTCTAGTCGGTAAGGGTTCTGTGTTCGTGTATTTGTTTGTTTGTTGAGACCTGTATTTGCATGCAAATGACGGCTACCAGTGTGCCACGCTTGTGTATTGAGCCGGGAACGCCTCTCCTTGGGCGTGGGAGAGCGCCTCCTAGGGACGAGTTTCCTGTGCATTGCACAGACATGTTTGATGGGGAAAGCCTTCGTGAGGTTTGTCGCGGGGACTACGTTCGATTTCAGCCCGGCTCTGGCTCCGCTGAATTTTGGTGGGGGCGTGTACAAGGCATGAAGTTTGAGTTTGATAGGATGGGTAAAAGCGTTGTCATATTTCGGGTGAGACTCCTTGAGACTGTGTTGTCGTTTGCCGATCGAGGATCGACTCCATATTTCGGAGGAGGAAGCACGAGTTTTGCTGTCTGATCTGTTAACAAAACCTGCGGCCATGCGAAATCTGTCAGGGCGTCTCGTGAACGTGAATGGTCCTTGGGATGGCACTTATGATGAGTTGTATGAGCTGTTTATGACTGACGAGTTGTTGGATGTGCACGAGACGTATTTTTTCGGCAAGGGTGACGTTCACGATTTTAGGATGTTCAGAAAAATGTACCCTGTCGATTGCTTTGTGCCCCTGGCACACACCATGTTTTGTAGGAGGGTTCTCTCCTTTTCGGTTGATGGAGTGTCAGCACGAGTTCTTAGGACTCCATCATGGAAAACTCGCGGTTTCGAACAGCCCATCAATAGTTTGGAGTTGGAAAAACTCGTGAATAGAATTCAACGTGGAGCTAGGCGGACTTTTCACCCTGATGGCCTCACGGGACCTCGGCATCGAGTGCGTGTGGTGCGCGTGGAGGACGTGTTCGACGCGAATGAGCAAACGTTCCGCCAGAAGAAAATCTCCGAGCCAGGCAGTATCGTGCCCTTCAAGGTCGAATGCCAAGGTGCTCACGAATGCGACTTGGCTTGTTCTTAGTTTCATTTCTTATTTATTTAACAACTTTGTGTGTGTATGCAGAGGATATGGTTCGAGAGATGATGGCTGGGCTGAAGCCTGCCAAGGTCTCTCGGACTCGAGTTCTGTGGAAGTATCCGCAGTCCTTCGCCACCAGAGACGATGTCAACTTCTTGCTGGGAGGTGAGTACGAAGGTGAGCCCAAATGGTATCGAAAGGAGTTTGATGCCACCGACACCTTCAGCGAGACAAGTGAGAAGGACTTCCAAACGTCTTTTTACATCTCGTTTTCCCCGTTTGATAACGTCATGAAGATCGCCTTCGAGACCAGGCAGACGGGTCGAACTGATGGAATCAGTGCCCAGCCTCTGTTGGATAGTATGTTCTCTTCCCATCTTCGTGGTTTGATACTGAAGGATTGTTGCATGAATAGCTGAGTTGTTCAGCCCGAGGCGACGCCCGAGAGTTTACCATTCTCGACGCCGAGGGAATCGAGTTCTGCACGCGTCGTTTTGGCGCAAACGACACGCTGAGAGAGCTAAGACTCTTCGTGATAAAGTTCAGGTGTGCCCTAATCCCAAGTTATTGCAACCTTTCCGGTCGTGAGAAACTGACGATGTTCTGCATGTGCAGCGCTCCTCTGCCGTGGATCACTCCGGCAAACGCGAACTTCTTCAAATACTTTCGTTTCCCCCAAGTCGATGTCTCTGACGAACACGACGCCAATGGTAAGCCTCTGTCAACAGTGTGATTTGAATGTTGTTGTGTATTTTTCTTTTGACAGCGGTGTCGGGGTGGGTGTTGCAGCGGATGAATATCTTCAGCTGCACGACTATCGTATTCATCTCCCTGGTTCAACCGTGAGTATCGAAGACCTTGAGTAGAATTTGTGCACAAGAACTTTATGTAATATGTATTTTATAGAAATCTTAGTTTGATAGAATCCAAAACAAGTTTTTGGGCGGGCAAGACACTCGGCCTCCCCGTGGCCCCGCCTGGTAACGTGATGCAAACATCACGGCTAACCGGAGTGTCAAAATAGGTGCGGCACCTAGCCCTTGTCTTATCTGCTTGTCAGTTGCTGCATAGCCGTACAATTTTGGTCACATGATCTGGGCACAAACTAGGGGGGGTACCTTGAATCCGAGGATATGAGCGAATTCAGTATTTCAGGGCGAGTCCATCAGTATGCATAAGCACGTCTAAATAAATGGGTGGCGCACCCTTATGTTTTCGGGCAGGAAAATTGGATTGTGCATAATATGCTTAAGCCCCGAGCCAGAGCATTGTGAATCATGTTACCTCCGTGAGTGCCCTGCTTTCAAATGCGCAGTTGAGGCCGGGGAAGGCTGAGAGGGGTGAACCTCCGTGCTCCCTGCTTTCCAATGCGCAGGTGAGGCCGGGGGAGGCTGAGAGGGGCTATACTCCGTTCGCCTTGCTTTCCAATGCGCAGGTGAGGCACAACCACCCCAGCTCCTCGGCCAATACCATATAGCACGCATATCCCTTTCCGTCTCCGGCCCTCACCACATGCAAGGCTCACCAGACCTGGCAGG
>LGRX02010533.1:0-19466 GCA_001247695.2 Cymbomonas tetramitiformis
GGGAACCGGGCCTTGATAGCAGCGATCTCCTTCTCGGTAGGGAACGCGAGGGTGGTATGCCCCAACTGACTGTTCTTGGTTTGCACGAAGCGGTAGACGGTTGTCAGGTGCTGTTAAATCTTGGGTTCGCACTTTTCACATGGGGACGCCGGGTCGGGGGAATCCGCGATGCACTTGCCCTGGGATGAGCAGTGCCTAACCCACGTTAGGACGTTATGATTTTTCGGGTTTTGTTTCAGCCATATCTCTAGCTGACCGATCACCTCCCTACAAAATAGGGATTATTCCAAAGGCTTGGACGGCACCATTCCGGGCGCCCGGAACCGTCCTGAAAATATTTGGTAAAATTCCAAGCCTTTGGAAACCGCCGGGAATTACAAGGTGAAGCTTTGGGTTTTTCCCTAGGAGTCCTATGGGGTTCCAAGCCGACGGTCCTACGGGGTTCCAAGGGGCTGGACCAAAATTTGTTAGTCCAATGGGTCCTGGTCGATTCCAAGCCGTTGGACCTATGTCCTCGGATTACGTATGACCGAAGTCGTCGGTCCAAGGCGGTTCCAACGGTTTGGAATTCATTTTAGACAATTCCAAGCCTTTGGAACTTTCGAGTCTGAGGTCGGCAGTCTGAAATCGGAGGTTCAACGGCTTGGAACCCCATTGGACCGGTCTCCGCGCTGCACGGGCGTGGTTTCAAAAGATTCCAAGCCTTTGGAACTTGCTAGTACGAGTAATGAAGCTCGAACCCGGAGGCTCAACGGCTTGGAACCCCATTGGACCGGTCTCAGCGCAGCACGTGCGAGGGTTTCAAAAGATTCCAAGCCCTTGGACCTTGTTAGTACGAGGAATGAAGCTCAAACCCGGAGGCTCAACGGCTTGGAACCCCATAGGATCGGTCTCTGCGCAGCACGGGCGTGGGTTTCAAAAGATTCCAAGCCCTTGGACCTTGTTAGTACGAGGAATGAAGCTCGAGCCCGGAGGCTCCACGGCTTGGAACCCCATAGGACCGGTCTCTGCGCAGCACGAGCGTGGGTTTCAAAAGATTCCAAGCCCTTGGAACCCCATAGGCCCAGTCTCTGGGCAACACGGGAGCGTGTTCCGAAATTCCAAGCCCTTGGAACTTCCCGATCTGAGAGTGGAACGCTATGAGCAAGTGCTTGACATATAGAACGATAATTCTCTGGACCGATCATTCTTGCTACGTGCAGTTCAAGACCGTCCAAGCCTTTGGAACGATTATGGAAGTGATATCTTATGGGGTCCAGGCTTAGTCCAATGGTTTGGAACCGCTTCGGAACTTGCGTTTGATGGATTCCAAGGCGCATCCAAGCCTTCGGAACCCCTTTGGAACTCCAGGTAAGTTAGTATTATCTGTACAATGCATGTTATATATTACAGTATTACAACTGGTAGGTTCTGACTTGGCGGCACGTGGAGCTCAACGAGACCGATACACTACCGCCTCGAGCGAGGCAATAAGTTAACTAATCTTCGTCATCAGAACTACTATCGCCGATGTCGCCGACAAAATCGACGTGGCGGTCAAGCACGACGGCAAGCACGTCTGTCCGATGTCGAATATTTAATGGAACCTTGTTACCGGTATACCCGTGCAAGCCGCAAAGGCTTCCATGGAATGGGCGCCACGACCACTTGATTGTTGATGTCCTTCGCTTCGATGAATGCATCTTTGGTTTCCCATGGCATATCGGTGCGCAGGTAGATGTTTTGCGTGACCGCATCGGCAAGAGCAGCTTCGAGGGGAAACCATCTACACTTCACAAGAATATATGTGTCAGTGTGCACGACAAGCTTGACGACCTTCAGAATTTCGCCATACCTGCCATCAGAAGTGAAAGAATCATGAACACCTGCTAATCGAGATCTACAAGGACGCATTAGTCCGGGCGTCCGGAACCGTGTGGCAGCATGGTTCCGGACGCCCGGAACGTATCGAACTTTTGAATATTTAAACAGATTTAATGAAACGTAGCTTGACCATGGTCCAAACGGCCGGAACCTACACTCCACTCTCATACAGACGATTGGAACATGTATAGTTGGCATGTCTCACCTGTCCTGGTCGTCTTCTTGCTGCTTCTGTACATTCCAGACTTTAAAGACAGACTTGAAATATCGATGACAAGTAGCCTTGTTCATGTCCCTTTCCAGCGATCTGTAATTAAAATTGCGAACTTTGACGTAAGCATACTCTGTCCACATTCTCGGTGGTGCCAAGGCGTAACTCATTTCCATCTCCGTAAACGGAATGACTTCCCCTGTGACGGGGCTCTTGCGCCAAGTTTCAGGTTGATGAAGTATCGGCCTCGTCAAGTTTTGACCTGGGCCACTGCCCCTGCCGCGACGAGCCGCCAAGCGACGTCGGTTTTGTCTAATGTTCCTGCATGGTCCAAATGCCCGGAGGCATTGTTCCGGGCGCTTGGACGTTAGTTCCGGGCGAGGGGAACACCACTAAACTGCGTACGTGAATGATTAGTAAAAAAAAGCTTCGGTCAAGCAAACATGCATACCTCGTGTAATGGTCTTCAGCACGATTAAATTCTCTGACAATGTTCCCGTACCACTCCACGTTTGTAGCCAGCCAAGCTTGTATCTCCTTCTTATCATCTACGCACCGCAAAACGGAAATTTGTTAAACAATGCGTGCTTTTGACGATCTAATTCCAAACGCCCGGAATTAACCCGGAACCTAAGTTCCGGGCGCCCGGAAGGGTGTGGATGGAACGAGCCCTATTGGCTTGGGCTTTGTCTAATGAAAGGTCCAAGCAAGTTCCAACCGGTTGGACCTTGCTCAATGATACGTTTCCAGACCCTTGGACCGAAATTGGACGATATGCACTTAAGTCTGGACAGTACCTGGTGTCGAGTAGACAAGTTTGCCCTTCCTCTCGTTGCCGGTCGCCAACATCAGTGACACGGTGTTCTCGCTACGTGGTTGGCTAATGGTTGGTGGCGAACCATTCGCCTGTAGCAACTGGTATAAGCCGCGTACCAGACTTACCATGCGTTTCAACTCCACCCCTTTGATCATGCTGGCGACAGGGTGCGAGCGAGTCCTGATGATCCGTCTCAGCTCGCCGAAGAAGCTCTCTGGAGCGAACATCCAAAGATCAGGAACTGGTCCTTCGTCACGCATCTGATCCGGAATATGAACGAGCTGGTGCGTTGCAATGACGAAAAGCTCAGGCGAGAGCTCAGCTTCCATGATGTCACGGACTTCCAATACCCTTGTCTTCAAGGCGTCCATGCCAGTTTTATGATGCTGAACCGCACGCCCAAAACGGAATAAATCAGTATAGCCTGAATGGATAGGTTCCGTGCTACCGGAACATTGATCCAATGTTGGTCCGGCCGCCCGGAATTGTGATTCCAATCCGAAGCATATGAACATGAGCAACAAACATGAAGCAGGTCCGAACGTCCGGACTATGGCCTCCAAACGGTTCCAAGCGCCCGGAACGTGGGGTAAGCAGTGTTTATACTCACATCGATATCAATGGTTCTGCTCACAATCTCGCGGACCACCGTCGTATATTTCCCAACGTAGGAAGCGAATTCCGGTTGTAGCACATGGCCATCACTGTTCATCCACGCGCTGACAATCGACATGAGTCCACTTGTGATAGCAACTACGCCATGATGTGCTTTCAACTTGCGTGGCGTAGTTTGCGTTCCCGCCTTGATTTGCAGAAACTTCCTCCCAATCGGCCCCGAATCTCGGGTAAACTTGAGCCCTCTTACCCATGGGATAATCTCCTTCAAGGCCTCCTTAGAAGGGGACCACGGAGAGGGTTTCACTACAAGAGATCGATCCCACACACACGCACACAACCTATCCTGGTTCAATACGAAACCTATACAATCTTAATTCATTCATGAAGAAACGTTCCGGGCGTTCGGAACCCACCCTCCAACGTGTGACAGGGGTGTGGATTATCTACATTCGTTCAGAAAATAGCATTCCGGGCGTTTGGAACCCGTTATCCAACGTGTGACAGGGGTGTGGACCATCTACATTCATTCAGGAAATAGCATTCCGGGCGTTTGGAACCCTTACACCACCGTCTATCAGGGGTTTGGACCATCATTATATTGGACAGGTGGTGTACTCACATCTCAGCCGTTCTGCTGGGCTCCGGTTGTCATTTTCATTCCTCCTTGGTATAGGAATAAGCCACGGCCTGTGCATCTGATAGGCCCTCGCAAAGTTTCGGCACTTTGAATTCCAGTCATCACCGAGAATCGCTGACATAATCCGGCAGGAGTTGTTGGACAAGATGTGCATGACGTCGAAGAGCAAGTCGCGTGGCAAATTAAACTTCACAATCTTGGTAAAAGCACTCGATCCTTTGATCCCACTCCGTGCCATTTTGTCCTTAATGACTTCCGGATGCATACCCGCTTCGATCATCCCGTCGTGCAGGTGCTGCAACTCCCTCACTTCTTTGTCCGTTCTCATCGCTGGCTCTTCACCTGCAAACATCATAAAAAACACGATACAGTTGAAAGAATATTGTGTAAAACCACGAGTACACAGGTCCGGCCGTGGGGTGCATGGGTTCCGGGCGTGTGGAATTACTAGCTTTGATCTCTCCATATTTTCCCTATAATGGTCCAACCGGCCGGAACCGGGGCTCCCGACGCCTGGAAGTACAGTCAGAAATATTTTGAAATCTGTCCAACCGTCCGAATACATACTAGGAAGAATGCAGCAGGGATCAGACTTACTTGGATTTTGTTGTAGCATCTGCGCGTAAATCGTCTTCTGCATGCAAGACTCTGCCTTTGTTGTCCCGACAATCCAACATTTGGAACATCCCATCCTCGCGTTTGTTCCATACACGTTCCCCGCTTCGGTCAATCCGACATAATCCTCGAGCACCTTGTACAACTTGACTCGAACGGTGAAAGGCTTGTTTTCGATAACGTCCCACACCCGGCAACCGTTCTTTTCGATGTCAATAATCTCGTCCACGAACTTGTGGTAGAAGAGTTGGGCATCTTTGGGTTTGCCATCAATAATGCCCCAAAGCACAATGAACTCGCTTTTGCCTCGAAGATGTGCAGGGTAATTCACCACTTGGCAGGTTATAGGTGTCACAGATCCCAGTTTATCTTTGAATTTCTCGATGCCGTCCGCGCATAACACCACAGAGAGGTTGCGCTTGTCCTTGAAGAACTCCGGGTCCTCGAGCATGGTCCTCTGCCAGCTTCGTGAATCTACACCCGCACTAACATGTCTTAGTCCAACCGGTCGGATTAAGTATTCCACACGCTCGGACTATGCTAAGACAACAAAACAGGTTGTTGTAACATATCCATTACGACCAGACTCGTATTCCACACGGATGGAACGCCATTCCGGGCGCCCGGAACGTGCCATCCATGCAGATTTACTCGCAATTATCTTTGTTAATCTACATCCGCAAAATTCCAAACGGCCGGAACGTCTGGTCCACACGTTTGGACTATACCAAGACAACCAAAATGGGTGTTGTGACATATCCAAACGGCCGGACGCATGTTCCATCCGGGTGGAGGCATGAATCCGGGCGCCCGGAATAGGCAATCCATGCAGTCTAATTGACAGTGTTTACTCACCTAATATTCCAGTGCTTCTGACGATCGGCTCATCCAAGTCAACTTTCTCCCATGAACGTGCCATCTGTGCCTGCACCGGATCCATGAAAAGGGCCTCCAGTATCCTTGTCCACGGCCACCAGCGGAAAACGCACTTGGCCCTTCCGGGTTCCCACTTGCCATCGACCATTGATGGCTCCTTGAACCGGCCGTGGTTGCATTTCGGACACGTCGGTGCCTCTTCGGGAAGCAGATCTTTGAAAAGAAAATTGCACTTCTGGCACACATCCATCTCGTTGTACTTCATGAGGAAATCCTTGAAAAACCGCACGCACGCTTGGTAGGTATGAGGTAGTGCTACCTCGTCATCGGTCGAGATTGATTCATCGTCGACCTCCAAGCCGCATACTCGACGTCGCAGAATTTCCAGGATTGTGTCAAAGTACGCCTGGGTCGAGTTATGGTTGGAGTGGGCCTCAAGTAGATCCAGTATGAAGCGGTTTGCAAGGGTAGTCGATTTGTCATGCACATTTTCTCCCTCCTGCAATTTAGTCACACAGCATCTGATTGATTTTGGTCCAGAGGGGTTCCACACGTAAGGACGCACCGTTCCAATGACTTGGAATAGTGATATAGTGCAGTTTTCGGAAGGCATTCAATCTGTGCGTATTGAACTTACCATGATGAATTCCGGGTCCCTTGTTCGGTCGTTTTCACGTTGCTCGCGCGCATCACTTTCCTCCTCCTAGAATACGGCGGGCATCCACTCCCATCAACCCAGCAATCCTGAACTAATAAGATGCGATGTAAGAATCTGGCTTACAGTGATGGCTCTAAAGGTGTTCCAAAGGCTTGGACGATGCTTGGACTCTTCTTCGTGGGGGAATCCAAGGTTGTTCCAAAGGCTTGGACGGGGCTTGGATATTGTTAAACAATGGTTCCAACGGCTTGGACGGGATTTAGAACTCACCGAGTCGGACGATGCATACTCAATCGGGCTGAAGAAGTTTTCACGGATCTTCCGGAGCATCCGTTCGGCATGGTCATGAAGATATGTGTCATCCTCGTGTTCTTCCTCTTCGTCCGTCTCTGATGGTGGATCCGTCTCACCGTCATCATTCACACTTTCGGCACCGTCAAGAGAGTCGTTTTCTTCATGATCTCGGTCATTGGAGAGGCGTGCGACGGGCGGATGTAGGATCAAATGCCGCCTAATCTGTTTTTTGGAGTAGCAAAATCGGAGTCTGCATTGATCGCATGGGCATGGAGTGCCTTCCGCGTTCTCGTTTCGAGCTAGTCCACGCCTTTGCCTAGCCATTATTCCTGCGAATCCATGTAAGAAGTGTGAGTTGTCTGACCGGACTTGTAAGGTTTTCAGATGCATTCCGGGCGCCCGGACCCATGGTCCGGCGCGTGGGAACGTAGTTCCGGGCGGTCGGAATTAAATACCTTCAACATTCGGCAAAAGTCCGGTTTGTCACCTTTACATCAGGGTTTCTACGTTTTTAGGCACAATCCGGGCGCCCGGACAGGCCAGGGATTACGGTGTCCATCGGTTTGGAAAAGCCATCTTAAAAATCGACTAGGTCCACTTCTGGGGATTAATCCAGAGGCTTGGAAGTCCATTGGAATGGGACATTTGCTCCCACTTGAAACATTCCATGCCTCTGGAATTCCAAAGTGAAGCATTGGAACCTCACAAAGTTTTTTAGAACGTTTTGAGGATTGCAAAAATCACCTAAGGACCAATATTCCAACGGGTTGGCTCACCCAAACCAATGGCATGGAATTTTTTTGGTAAAAATCGACTAGGTCCACTTCTGGGGGTTTATCCAAGCCCTTGGAAGTCCATTGGAATGGGACATTTGCTCCCACTTGAGAAATTCCATGCCCCTGGAATTCCAAAGTGAAGCCTCTTATTTCAAAGCTTAACACTTGGCTGTTTTTTGTGTAAAAAGCCCAAAAAACAAAATTTCGGAAAGTTTTCTGTTTTTTTGAAAAGTGGACATATGTTTGGCCCCGATGTTTTTGATATGCAGCGACGTGAAAAATGCAGAAAAATTGTTTTCTACCGTCAATTATGCACATCTTACGGGAAATTTCTAAAAATAGAGCTGCGACGAATTCTGTAGAAGGATTTGCTCCAAAAAAGGAACAGTCCCGTGAACGTCGGCGTTTTTTTGCTATCGACCCGATCCGAGGGTGTGGAATTAACGAAGACCGTCAGATTTTTCTGGTAGTCAAAATGAAACATCTAAGGGTTCCTATAGTGCACATGCACAAGTAATCGGCTGGTAAATTAACGAAGACCGTTCGATTTTTCCAGAAATCGAAACTCAAAATGGCTAAAGGTGATACAGTGAACAGGAGGGATGTGCGCACATCCCAGCTGTCCACCGTAAACCTTTAATGGGATTCGAACCCATGACCGATAGCTATGAAGAGCGACGGCTTACCATCTGGACTATCGATAAGTCAAGATGGAAAACATGGCAGCGATTGCAATGTCATACCCGTCGACGGAGGACAGAGGTGACAGCAGTCGCAGGTCCGCTCGAAATTCAAAATTTCGTAAAAGAGCGCGATAACGCGATCCAGTCGCTCGGACCAATGCACCAAGCCGCCGGACCTGCCTTGGAACAGATTTGCGGCCGTTGTGCGTTAAAAGAGAGTCAAACTATTTGCAGCACACCACCGTATTCAAGCCGTACCGCAGAAAACCCACACCGTAGAAAAATGACACGACTACTAAGGAGAAGCGATAGGAAGACCCCACCGCCAAAACAAACTGTAAAGAAAAAGCTGCTGGACAGGTCGCCGCGGCAATCTGCTTTGACCGATACGAAAGACTCCACCACCCGCGCTCTAATGGCGAGAATCGCGGAGATGGAGCAACGTCTCTCCTCTCATCCGCAGTCTTCAAATCCCCCCGCCGCAGTAGTAATGCAGACAGCTGGCGGGGTTGCTAGCCCCACGCAAGACGACATCAACGACATGCGTTCGCATGGCCGGGATATTATCGAGAAGAGAATGGAGAAAGGCGACATACCGGTGGGAGCCACCTCCTCGCGATTAAAAAGCTCCTTAGTCCGCGATGTTATCGAGGAGATTCACGCGGTCACGCCGTCTGTCCCGAAACGCCAAGTGAGCATGTACCTGACCAGCCGCTTAGCGTATTTGAAAATACCAAGGCCACAGAAGGACGCTGGAAACAGAAGTTCACCAAACAATTTCCGGACGGGTACTTCGCGCGCTACGAAGGCCCCGCAAGGGGCTTCCGATTATTTGGAAGAGCCGAGTCCTTGATCACCGCTGCTGAGACCGAGGCGATCCTCAACTTCCAGGAGGCTGGGCGTCCGAAGTCGGGGCCGCTCTATGATGCCGTAAAATCTATCAATGGATGGACAAAGGAGTCCATCCCAGACGATGGACAAGGCGAAGAAGAAGAGAAGAAAGTCAAGGTGGAGGAGCCCCCTCCGCAAAAGCAAAAGGTGTGTACTGCCGCTGGAACCGTGGTTCCAAACAACTGGAACTGTGAGTCCACGGGTTTCTTTAAGTAGCTTTATTTCACGCACGAGCACGGGCCTATTCCCAGCGTTTGGAACTATTTTGGAACCCCTTTGGAACTCCTTTGGAACCGTTTTTTAAATATCGTCCAAGCCTTTGGAACCACCGTTCCACCCGTGACTGACATATTGTTGTGTCTTTCGTTTCGAATATACAGGAACCGTTGACCGAGAGCGAAGAAGATGGTAAGCTCACCAGCGGTCGCTTCGTCGAAATATTCCACGGTGCCCAGAAGGGGCACAAGTCGCGGCCGCCAGCGGACACGGATTCCTTCACGAACATCTCAAAGTTTTGCATCGCGCGCGGTTTGTTAGACGTGGTGGGGGAGGGCCCAACGGGCATGGCAAGTCTTAAGGGACTTGTCGTGCCCAAGGACTGCGTGGAGGTAACCCTCTACGCAATAAAGGACGAAGAAGACTACGTCTTCCGCATGCTCTCCCACCATGCGGAGGGCATCAAACTTTTAAAAAAGAAAATGGGCAAGGAGGCAAAGATCAAGGGCGAGGACCTCGCCCACGACGACTCCTCTATTGTCCCCGCCGTAAAAAACAAGCCCACTGTCTGGTTAGTCCCTACCCATTGTTTTACTATTTTCCATTTACTTACGCGTATGTGTTGTTTTACGCAAACCACACCGTCCCAGGTTTGGACGGGCCGTTCCAAGCCCTTGGACTGACCGTTCCCGCCGTCTGTACTCCGCAGGATCCCCACAAAATATGTAAGAAACAGCACGGTGCAAACCGATAAGAACGTCGACTTCGGCAAGAAAAGGAAAGCTGCTGCTCCTGAAGGAAGCAGCAAGCAGCAAAAGAAAGAGGAGGAAGAGAAAAAGGGTGAGGAGGTCGTCGACGAAAAGGAGAGTGATGAGAAAGATGATGACGAGGATGAGGATGAGGAAAAAGAAGATGAGGATGATGAGAAGGATGCGGCAGCATGACTGCTATTTTTGTCAGAATATAGAGCTTGTTAGAGCCCAGACAATAGAGCAATAGAGAACCTTTACGATTCTTTGTGTAAATATTTCAAACAGCAATACATATCAATAGCACCTTTGTACTGCATATGCATAATAGCAAGCTCGTGGACCAATGGTTCCAAGCCCTTGATACCTGTTTGTATGTATATAGAACAAAAACAGATTGGAACCATAGTTCCAAGCGGATGGACCTATACCGGTCCTTACGGTTGGAACCGTAGTTCCGGGTGGCTGGAACATTTTTGTAAATAACCACTATAAAAGGTCCCATTGAGTTCCAAGCCGACGTCCAAACGGTTCCTAATGCAGTCCAAACGGTTGGAACCCGTTTGGAATGTCGTCATTATATGGTCCAAGCCGCGTCCAGGCCGCCGGAACCCCTTTGGAATCATTAATCATAATATGTCCTACCGGGTTCCAAGCCGATGGTCCAAACGGGTCCTAACGCGTTCCAAGTTATGACCAAGCCGCTGGAACCCGTTTGGATTGTCGTTATTATATGGTCCAAGCCGCGTCCAGGCCGCCGGAACCCCATTGGAATCATCAATCATAACAGGTCCTACGGGGTTCCAAGCCGACGGTCCAGACGGGTCCTAATGCGTTCCAAGCTGTTGCCGAGCCGCTGGAACCCGTTTGGAATGTCGTTATTATTTGGTCCAAGCCGCGTCCAGGCCGCCGGAACCCCATTGGAATCATCAATCATAACAGGTCCTACGGGGTTCCAAGCCGACGGTCCAGACGGGTCCTAATGCGTTCCAAGCTGTTGCCGAGCCGCTGGAACCCGTTTGGAATGTCGTTATTATTTGGTCCAAGCCGCGTCCAGGCCGCCGGAACCCCATTGGAATCATCAATCATAACAGGTCCTACGGGGTTCCAAGCCGACGGTCCATCCGGGTCCTACGGTATTCCAAACCGACGGTCCAACGGCTTGGAAGCCGATTGGAATTTTATGTAGATTCCAAGGGGGTTCCAAGGGCTTGGATAGCAAATGTCCCGGTCCAAGCCCTTGGACCGCGGCTTGGACGGGGCTTGGACTGGGACATTTGCTGTCCAAGCCCTTGGAATTCCCAGTGTTAACGCCAACGCCTCTCAAACACATACCTGTCCTACCGGGTCCTATGGGGTTCCAAGCCGACGGTCCAAGCCCTTGGAATAATCCTTATTTTGTAGGGCCTGCTCCTTCGCCTCGTTCTTCCCCTGGCTTTCTGGCATGGTCCTCAAAACGTGGAACCCAGATGCGTTCGCGTATATGGTATCGCGTAAGACATTGTAGTTCGTCGCCTGCCACTCGGGGCATTTGCCGTTATGGGCAAACGCGCCGGTGGCCAAAACGAGCCCAGTCGGTACTTTCTTGATGGCCTGCCTATAATTCTCCAGAAGACCGACGGGGAGATTGGTTGCGCCTAAGGAAACGGTTGAATGCCAAAACTCATGACTTTTCCGTTCGCGTTTCTGTATACAAAACCCGGCCCCCGCCCCCTCTACCGCCGATACTTCGCTTGTGCGTGTACAACGTGCCGTGTACAACGGACCGTGGCTCAACGGGGACACCGCGGGTTCCGCGGCAGGGGCAGATTGCAGGCAGTCCCGTGCAAGGACACCCTGCTTTTCTGCTTCAACGGCGCGCTGCGGCTGTTGCTGGACCCCTACCTTGGCGGTCGGTTGCCAGGATTGCACGGTGGACGCAGCCTGCACCAAGCTGGGAATCGAGGGAGGTTCTTGGGGTGGGAATGCCAGATCAACGGTGGCAATCTGTGGGGGCGCCCTGGCTGGAGGGGGCGGCAATAGCGTACTCGCCCGCGCCTGGGCCAACGTCCCGGTTTCCGCTGGCCACAGCAGCGTCAACAGGTCTGCAACGTGCTGCATCCACGGGTACTCGGGATTGACATTGGCCTGGTACCGGGGGGCTGGTGACACATGCACCGTCCGGGAAACCGTGTCCACCATGAACCATGGACAGTGTGCGCGAAGTTCCTGTGTGACGTTTCCGATAAACACCGCCGGCCTTGCTGGCCCTGTTGGACGTGGGGCCGCGGCCTGCACGGCTTCAGACGGGGCAGTGCTCGGTGGCGCTAGGGCTCGCACAGTAGTACGTGGGGGCGCGTCGTTCGTGACATGAACTAGGGCTGTACTCCGTGACGCCGGGGTTGGCGCTGTTGGAGGAGGAGGCGGTTCGCTATTGACGGGCAGGTTCGGGGCGGTCCCCTGACAAGCCTTCTTCCACAATTCGGGGAACCGGGCCTTGATAGCAGCGATCTCCTTCTCGGTAGGGAACGCGAGGGTGGTATGCCCCAACTGACTGTTCTTGGTTTGCACGAAGCGGTAGACGGTTGTCAGGTGCTGTTAAATCTTGGGTTCGCACTTTTCACATGGGGACGCCGGGTCGGGGGAATCCGCGATGCACTTGCCCTGGGATGAGCAGTGCCTAACCCACGTTAGGACGTTATGATTTTTCGGGTTTTGTTTCAGCCATATCTCTAGCTGACCGATCACCTGCTCCTTCGCCTCGTTCTTCCCCTGGCTTTCTGGCATGGTCCTCAAAACGTGGAACCCAGATGCGTTCGCGTATATGGTATCGCGTAAGACATTGTAGTTCGTCGCCTGCCACTCGGGGCATTTGCCGTTATGGGCAAACGCGCCGGTGGCCAAAACGAGCCCAGTCGGTACTTTCTTGATGGCCTGCCTATAATTCTCCAGAAGACCGACGGGGAGATTGGTTGCGCCTAAGGAAACGGTTGAATGCCAAAACTCATGACTTTTCCGTTCGCGTTTCTGTATACAAAACCCGGCCCCCGCCCCCTCTACCGCCGATACTTCGCTTGTGCGTGTACAACCCGGAATATCGTGCGCACCGTGGTCAGCACAAGGGCCAAGAACAACCCTTGCCGACATGGGAGGAGCCCCTCGCGAGAACACACCGTGCCCACACGCTGTCCCAACATAAGGCGCGCGGCGTTATCAGGTCCCAACCTAGGCGGGACGTTCAACAGGTACCTCTCCGCAGTTTCTAGGGCTGCGTTTTGTGTGCGCAGAAGCCCCCATCTGTTAATTGGCATCCCACGTGTGTCCAACCACGTGTGTCCGTTGTCCAACCACGTGTGTCCGTGAAACAGGAGTGTCATGTGGTTCCCCACCGCGCCACGTGCAAGGCGCATTCGGCGGATTCTGACGAACGTTCGGCCGACTCGCTGCAAGTATGTTGTCATATCAACCCAAAGGCGTGTGTCGTCCGAATTGGATGCAATCGCGGAGATCATGCACAGATCCTACATCACACCCCAGCGCGAGCGGGTAAATTCAATGCAATACAGCGGGTCCGAAGTGTTATCATAACGAAGTGTTATCACCGCAAAACCATGACATCCGTGTGCACACGGATATTACGAATCACGCAAGACATCAATCGATCGCTACCGGAACATCATCGAGTAGGCAGCACACGGCCACCAGGCAAATGGAGATTACTATATTCATATAAATGTGTTTTGTTACAGCTAGATAGGGGGGCGGTCCTCCTAAGTGGTAAGATCCCAGTCTGCTGCTCAAAA
The DNA here is from genome assembly GCA_001247695.2 of Cymbomonas tetramitiformis. NCBI lineage: Eukaryota > Viridiplantae > Chlorophyta > Pyramimonadophyceae > Pyramimonadales > Pyramimonadaceae > Cymbomonas > Cymbomonas tetramitiformis. The sequence continues at coordinate 13,687 of LGRX02010533.1, forward strand.
GGCCCGGTCGAGTTCCCTGGCTATTGTCGGCCGTCGTCTTCCACGCACACTCTGGCTTGTGGCTTCTCCAGTGAGCACGCTGGCAGCTAGGGCCGCAGTACGCTACACGTCGGCACGGGCACCACTTTCGATTAGCAGCCAGCAGGCCGCACATGGCACAGCATACAAGACGGACGTAGCCACGCCATGCTATGAAGGCGGAGTACACAGTATTCACGTCGTCCACACGTTCCCCAAGCTGGGTGGGTGTCAATACCCTCGAGACAGCCCCAACCGCAGGGGGGCTGGCAACGGTGGGGGCATCCGTGAGGTCACGGTGCAAACTGGTAACGAAAAACGACTGGAAGGCGTTAGTGTAGTGAAGGCATGGGTGTGCCCACGGACCACGGACGAGCACTACCTCACCCCACCATCCATGGCAGTCACCGCCGTCCACGGGGGTGGTGTACACACGTATACGCAGCAAGCCTTCGCCAAACTCAGGGACCGCCCAACCCGGACGGGGCACCCCAGCAAACTCGAAGTAGCTTGCTCCCGGTGTCAGAGGACACTCGCCGACCATGGCATACCGAGCATGCTGTAGCCGACTCTCACCGTAGACGTCATTCAACAGTGCAAGGGCGTGCTCCCCGAAGCTGTCGGAATCACTCTCTGGCCAAAAGCCCTGCTGGGCTCTCCCCTCTTGCCCCCACAGTTTTATGAGTTGCCAACGATGCAAGCCCACTCTACCGAGGTATGTGTGATACTCGACCTGCATCCCAACATATGCCCCGTGCACGGACCATCACCATGACATAGGGAGCTGGGATGCACTAACACGACGTGTACCGGCGGGCACAAGGCAGCGAGCGGGTAATCGGCACACGCAAGGTGCCCTCGAGTGGTCCCCAAAAGGATTGGGAACTTGGGATCCCCACAAGGGTCCCCAATAGGATTGGCAACAAGTAGCTGCTGGAATCGCTTCACGCCAGCATATAACATTCCGTATAACAAGGAGCTTACGATGATTAGATGGTTAGATCGATGGAAGCTTCAACATCCGTTGAGCAGGTGTACTGTACCGAGATCCCGATTGAACGTAGCTCGGAAATCCTACACAAGGAGGGTCGCTTCCCTCTAAATTGTACTAGGTCTACGTGACAAGGTGTGCTGAGGCTCAGCGGGAGGACATTCTCATATCTACATTCCGAGTAGATCCTCAGTGTGCTGCCCGTCAAGTATCCCCAGTGACAATTGTATTCTTCGCACAGTTGGCGTTGTTGCTCGCGCCGGATGCCGGTCTGCGTATGACCCCAGGCAATGCGAGCCGCTATCACCGCCACGGCTCCACGAGTCACATCCCGAGTGCCGTAGACAGCCATCGCCAAGGCCCAGATGAAACATTTTCCGTCCTTCGGCACCGGCACCACCAACCATTGTCGTAGCGAGCGACACACCGCCGGTTACTGCACACTACTGCGTGTGGTCCATGGCTCCCTCTGGTACATACGCACATCACAGGCATACGTAAGCAACCCCAGGCCGTACATGTTCTGCCGGGCTACAACGACATCTTGTGCTGCCGGGCAACACGAACACGGTGTGACTTCCTGGCGAACGATATGCCACCGGGAAGCGCGCAACATGTAGTCGCATGCAAGCAACAGGAGTCTAATGGCTACTGCCCGGTGGTCTGGTACTGTCACAAGTACCAAACTGCATGCTTAATTATGGGCACTAGAGCGGGTGTATGAGTCCCATGAAGAATTTGAAAAATCATTTAAGACCCTTTTAAATTATTGTTGATGCTGAAACTTACTCTCATCAACTTTAGGTATGTGTATGCGCGGCGTGCTTTTGGGGGGTGTAATGCCATAAAATTAATTAAAATTTCTGGTACTGCCACAAGTACCAATCACGCGGTGACTTGAAAGGGCAAAAATCATTTAAGACCCTTTTAAATTATTGTTGATGCTGAAACTTACTCTCATCAACTTTAGGTATGTGTATGCGCGGCGTGCTTTTGGGGGGTGTAATGCCATAAAATTAATTAAAATTTCTGGTACTGCCACAAGTACCAATCACGCGGTGACTTGAAAGGGCACGCTAGGTGGCCATGGGGTGGCATGCATGATGTCACATTTCATTATTGGGATATGTTCTAAGTGGTTGTTATGTGTTGTGCCATTTGAATGTCTTTAACGCTAGTATTGGGATTCAATAACACCCAAGGGCATGATAATTTGGCCTCTTAGCATTTTTGGTGCAATATTCGGAGCGGTTTCGTACGTAAGTTCCATGTGTAGAATCCAAGTTTGGCAACTTCTCATGCATGTAAATGTCTCGAAAAATGAATATGTGGGTTTACTTTGATGTCCTATCCACTGGTGGGATAATTCCATGTCATAATATACTTATTTCATAGTTTTAGTGCCACGACTAGGCTAAAAAATCGACGATATCCCCCATACTTAAGGAATATTAAGTTGGGTCATTTGATGGAGGTTGGATTTTTAGCATGTCGCAATTTCAGCAAATGATAGTATGCCAACCAACCCATGATCACATCCATCATTGGCCATACTATACATCTTCAATTTGAGTCATCGCTGCGCTGATTTGACTCCCAAATCTGTTCGAATAAAAAATCGAAAGAAGCACCGTGATTTCGAAGACAAGTGGGACACCACTTTGCAGCACAAAACTCCACATTGGTGGCAACATGCATCCATTGGGAGGGATACACGTGACCTATGGACCAATGGGGCATAAGGCAACTCAGTTTGGGTCATAAAGGTAATGATATATCATGGATAGCACCACCAGGATGGAGGCGGACATCGAAAAACATTCTAGCGTTTTGGTACTTGTGACAGTACCAGATTCGATTCTGGTACTATGACTAGTACCACTGGGCAGTAGCCACTAAACAAGGTGCGGACGGTAAACCTCCAACAAGGTGAGCACGGAATAATATGTCCCCCATAGGAAACCCTCCGTGCACCTGTGTGTTAACCAGCGTGACTCGTAACATTACCAGGTAAAGAATCTCTACACCAGCTCGCACATACCAAAGCAACCCCAATACCCCCAGAGACAATTCGAAAACAGCACCTCACGACGGTGTGTACACGGGTATCTACCTGGAACTGGAATTGCCTCGGTCCGCTCGCAGTGTCCAGGAAACTTATGAAATTGAACGTAATGGGCGACTCGTACCGGTTCACGGCTAGCCAAGCCCAGTGACGGATGTGGGCAAATATATTTCATGCTGAAAGGCGGCAAGTATTGTGCCAGAGCATCGGTATCGGTGGGAACATTGCACCCCACCCCTGGCACGTCATCCATCGGCCACAGAGTGTACACCTGAATAACTCGCCGAAGCATGTTCGCAATGATATGGAGGAACTGCGGTTCGTTGAGCGCTTTGGGAGTAAGCAGGATTTTGCGCATTGGCGGCTCTCCGTCAGCAGGAATAACGTCCAGCATCCCGGGGGGGGGTGTACAGTAAAGCTGCCGATTGCAATCGTACGACGCGCAGATGGCGGTACGGAAGTTCATAGTTTGGACCTTCACGGAGGAACCCTGTTCAAGCACTTCCGGAATGTGTACACCCAAGGCGTGCAGCCAGCAGTTGCCGTCCCCTATTGTCTGGACTCGTCGCAGGCCGTGTTTGGCCAAGGCCTGCCCGAACTCCGCGAGAGAAGTAAAACGGTCTGCATTACCCTCGAGCGGCCAATGCACGTGAGCCAGCACGCGACGTGCTAACGGCAGCACATCAGGGAAAATCTCGTCGGGATGGTCGAAGGATGCCTCCAATCTACGCCCCCGGGGGTCCGTGGGCATCAGGATGACGTCATCGGTACCGAACGAAACACGTGCAAAGTTTGGTGCAAAGTTTGGCGGAACAGCGTTTGGCTGGAAACCGTTTGCGGTTGCCGCTCGCAATGCCTCCTCAGAAGCGAGATCCATGGAAGGCTCGGCTGCTGCCTTGCTTCTCTGTTGGTTACGGCACGCACCCAGAGCACGTACGCGGTACTCCCCATGGTCTTTATGGGATGCACTTGCCCGCACGATGCAGTTGCCGGGCATCGCTCGCGACGCATCTCCACCAGTCTCGTATGCACAATCGCATCGCACGACGAGGGATCGTGCATGTCCGGGATCCCATCGGTGCGACAGCTTCGCAGCCACTTTCTTTGCGAAACCCAGGTCCAGCTGATCAGCACTTTGCAAGAGTTCAGCAACACGTATGTTCACATGCAGCCCGCCCTCCGCGTCCGTATGGAACAGGTGTTGTTTCCTGTAGGACTTGTCCGCGCCAAGAGGAATACCGGCTGTCCGCAGGCGCTGCGCGTTCAACGCGGTAAGCATACCGAACACGACACTACGCAAGCCCGGGCAGCAGACACCCAGTTCCCGGTACAACTGGTGATCGTCAAAAGATGAGAATGCATCGTCACGGGTAGCCCGTCGGTCCCAGAGAGCAGTGATGCCGTCGCCAGAGTCCTGCAAAGGCCGCGCCGGCGGACGTTCACCGGTTGGATGTTCACCGTCACCCCAAGTCAGGTTGGCGACCCTGTGCTTCACCGTGGCATCCGCGCGTCCCCACGCCTCAGCGCCGAGCACCCCGCGGAGTTTGTTCCAAGCAAGGCCTAGGTCCTCCACATTCAGGAGTGCATGCAGCTTCGCCTCGGCCTCGTCTAACTGGCAGTAATCGGCCAATGTGGCCGCCTGCCCCGGGTGCTTCTCATGCGCGGATAGTGGCGCCCGGACTTCAGCTTCGCGCCGCACACGCTGGCACGGACCACACATCACGGCTCCGATAGTACGCAGAGCGTCACAACCCAGAACGCCTGATCTGCACAGGGAACACGCCCAAACACCTGGCAAGGTGTCGTAGCCTCCCGCAAATCGTATTTCGTCTCCACACGCGACGCACGTCATGCGGCACGCCAAGCCATATTGCGAGATGACACTGTGCGGGCTGCCGAGTACCGCGTTATTCAGGTCAATGGTTCCCTTAGTACGCACTCTGGCTGCGGAGTAGATCACGAAGTAGAACTGCTTAGGACGAGTACGGTCGGGCGGGAGGCGCCCACTTGGAGAAAGACCGCGGTGCGCCATGCGGTCGGCTGGCCAGAACCACAGTGTTCCCATGGGACCCCCGAGGTGAACACGACGGAAGGGAGCCGAAGTGGGATCGCCATGCCTGGAGTTTTGAACCACGAGGCTATAATCCATCGAGCAAAACCTGTCCCAATGGCAGGCCCGCTGCGTTTCGGGTAGCACCTCCGTCAGGCATTGGGCCCTCAGCAACAGGCCACATGAGAACACGTCGTAATCCGGCCAGCCCCAGGATCCCTTGCCTTCCTTGGGAAACTTGGTATCGGTGTGATGGAACTGTATAAAGCTCTCGAGGTCCCGCCCTAGAGGCGACGGCTTGTCGTAGGTCCGCTTCACCACCATTCCCGTAGCTTCAAAAATCCCAGACCGCAGCCTGTCGTCCACAAGGCCATGAGCAAAATTGATTTGTTCCGGAAACAAGTTGAAAAGTTGTTTATTTCCGGAGCAAAATTGACTTGTTCCGGAAACAAGTTGAAAAGCTGCTTCTTTCCGGAGCAAAATTGACTTGTTTTCGAAACAAGTCGAAATGATGACATTTCCTGGGGAAATATGAATTATGATATTAGTAATTTTGGGCACGGTGACCGATTTCGACAATACCACGGTAAAAATACACCCTCTAAAAATTGCACGTACACGGAGCACCGTTGGGCGAGATTAGTACTCTGGTCGGG
>LGRX02010534.1:0-12637 GCA_001247695.2 Cymbomonas tetramitiformis
GTACCCCTGCACAGTCGACTTCTATTTCATGACCAGCAAGAAGGTGCGAGGTCCTGCGAACTCAGAGGGTGTGCACGAGCTCCATGTTCGGACAGACTACTGCACGAATGTCTCGCATACTTTCAAAGCGCGGTCGACTGTTCTGCATATTTCAAACCTTCCGTTCTCGGGTGCCACCGGATCGTGCGGATCGCGCCGCAGGCAGAGCGCGCGCAGCCAAGTGTTCCTCCTCTGCTCTTGCGACGCATGCCCTCCTGCTGGACATACCGCCCCCCTTTACTCGTCTCGCGTATCAAGGCTGTCTGATCCGCTGCCCACTGTTGAAACTTCGACCAATCGGCTCGTGTGTGCGTGCGGGACACAACGGCGTGCGGAACGCAACGGCGTGCGTTCAGCACTTCGCAGAGTGCATGCGGCCCCAATCCCTTCACATTCACTTGGGCCAGGTTCTTGGCGGAGCTTGCCGCAGATAGTCTGCCAGACGAGCGCCGCGCCGGAGCTTGTACCTGTCGGGGAATTCTCTCCTCCTCTCTCACTATTTCTGCAGGTGCGTCCCCTGACCTCCCCCAACGGCCTTGCCTCTCCCCTCCCCGTCATTCGCTGCAGTTCAGGGTGGCGGCAACCGAGGAGCCGCGGTGGCGGCTTGCGGGTTGTCGGCGGTGGTCCCGCAGGGAGTAGCACCAACCCCACCGGAAGCCCTTTGAAGGGTGCGCGCCTATTGGGAGGGAGAGGGCCTTGGTGGGTGACGGTGGGGTTACGCCAGGTGGATGGCCAGACTTGGCAGCATAGCTCCGCAAGCTCTGAACCTGAGCTGTCCCTACTTACCAGCTTCACGTACTCATGGCACCACACCCCCATGGTTTATGCGGTAGAGCCGGCGTACCCGGCGCCAGGTTCCCTGCTGCAGGTACCCGAAGGGCCTTTCCTTTCCCTTCCCCCAAGGCATCGCATCTGCTTCCTGCATCGAGCCCATCTTGTGACCGACCACTCCAGCACACCTTCGAACTAGCCGCTGCAATACTGCGGGTGGAAGCTCGACTGGATCATGCGCGCGGCGACAGCCATCGCTACGGAGAGAGCATGCAAGATTGAGCTGAGCGCGTTCTCTTCCCCCTCGAGCACCAACCTTCGCATCCTCATGGTGTTAACTTGTGTTCCCGTTTCGCGGTATCTACTCTGATAGAGCACTTTGCTGTCTTGTACGCTTCGGTGGGCCGAGGGGACCGTCGCTTACCCTTATCTGTGTGGAGCACCCGTCCTTCAAAACCCTGCGAAAAAGTGTAACCATACCTGGACTACGGGCTCGAATTATACGCCTGGGCGCCAGCGGTCCCGGGGGCCGCCGGGTGGGCCCCGAGGTGGGCCCCCACTGGCCAGGAGCAGCTTATTGACCAGGAATACTGATTGTCAAATGATCACACATCGCGCCCGGCTGGGGCACTTCGCAGGTGCAAGGGAGGATATGCGAACACCTCGCTGATCAGGGATACATTCTGGTCGGGAACACTTTGTGCGACATCGCTGCGGACCCAGATTCCGCGGTGGAGCTGCCAGGAGACGGGGAGCAGCTCCTGACGGACACCCCAGTGGGGAATGTGTCCCTGGCTGCGGAGAAACACGCCGTGCGCATGCCCTCTGGCCTGTGGATGGACAGCACGACGGCGAGCATGTTTACCGAGGAGCCCGTCGGATATTCATGTAATGCACAGATCGGCGAGTGCTGCGTCGGCTGGTTCTATTGCCGGCTACCGGAGGACATCGCCCCTGGAGCCTACAACATCAGTATCTCCGGAACGCTCCACTATGGCAACAGCGTGCACCAAGTACGAGCCGTCCCGCCGATGCAGCCCTGGAGGCCTGATGTGCCCATGAACTCCCAGGAGTTGTATGGCCCTCAGTACCTGCCGTGCTTTCTGGTGTATGAGTGGAGCGCGCCCCATTGCACTCGCCTGAGTTAAAACAGGCCTCCCTGACTCCCCCTTTTAATCGTTGTATCAATGAAATGAACCCCTCCGACTCTTGCCGCAAACAACCGAGTAGACTCTTAGCAAGGCGGTGTCGCTCTCAGGCCTTTCACAACAGACTGTGTGAGTAGACTGGAATCCGATCGCTTTTTTTCCCATTCCGTCTACCGTCACTCTAATTCCTCCACGCCCCCTTGTGCGTTCCTGCAGGAGGATTCGACGCGTGCTTTGCGAAGTGGCGCTGTCGGGCACCTGGAGGTGTTGGCGGGGGTGACCGAAGCAAGCGTGAATCCGTACACTTCCACAGTCACCGTGTCTGGTGCAGACGTAGACAGCACGGTGTACGTCGGATCGAACCCATGCCCCGATGCGCGTCGGCTCGGGGACGGTCAGGTGGAGTGCGCGGTGTCAGACGTTGTGCCCCTCTTTAATCGCAGGTGAGAAAACGGGAACTGCGAGCTTCTTGCTTGCCTGGGGTTGCTTGCCTGGGGTTGGAAGCGGGTGCTGGCCAAGCTATTGGTGTTTTGACACACTTTGAGGTAGCTTCCCCAAGTTGGTCTCATCTCCGCGTTCACGCCAACAAGCGTCATGCATCACTCGCGCGTGTGTGCGCGCGCAGTGGGCTGTGGCGCCTGGGTGACTGAAAGAATTCTTCTGGGGTGCGTGCAGCGGCCTATGGTACCCTGGGGGCCCCGGAGTGACCCGGCGGTGGTGGGCCCTGGACAATGTGAAGGACAACTTCACGCGCATCACCGACCTCGGACGTTTTCGGGAGTTTCTGGACCACTACGAGGCCAACGGGGGTTACACTCGCGAGTCTGTGCAACCTGTGGAGGTGTACGAGGGCGCGCTCGTGGAGGGCGACGTGAAGCTCGCGTCATACCCGCGTGGCACTCCGTGGTACTACCTACAGGTGCGGGTTCCAGCGAGCCGCGATACTTTACCCTCTGAGCTTCAGCGGCACCACGGAGCTCGATGTGCTGCGAGGCGCTCGCGCCAGACCCGCCGCGCCAGACCCGCCGCGACTAGGGCAGCTACGCGAGGTGCGGCTTGCTGATCGGGCGGAGTGTGGGGCCCTGTGGGCTGTGCGGGCGCAGGGTGGCTGGCACCCGGTGTGCGGGCACTGGCTGTGGGACGACCACCATACTGCCGACGCTTTCTGCCGCAAGCTGGGTTACAGCGAGGGCCGGGTACGCGCCACGTGGCGGCGCCTTGAGGGGGTGGGCGGGGTGTACTTTGGTCGATGCCTCGCAGGCGAGACGCTCGGGCAGTGCTCGGGTGGGCACAGCACTTGGGAGGGGATGACGAAGAGTCCCCCTTCACTGCACGTCCCGGGTGGACGGTGCTATCCGGGGGAGCGGGCCGGCGTGGACTTCGAGTGCGCCGGGCTTCTGGGGGCTCCTCCGCAAGGCCTCGTGGCCTCGGGGGAGGACACGGTGGCGACGCTGACCTTCGACGCGGACGTCTTCATGGGGCTCGGCACCGTGAACGTGGCGGTGCAGCTCTCCGGGATGTTCGTGCCCACGAGCTCCTCCCAGCACCGCTTCCTGGTCTGGGCCGGCCACGAGGCGCGTGTCTACCTCAGCGCCGCGGGGGGTGCGCCGGACGCGGCGTCGCAGCGGACGCTGCTGGTGGCGGCGAACCGGTCGAGCGCACCTCGAGAGTGGACCTCTTCCGCGTGGGTGGCGCTGGAGAAGGGGGCTCGGTACTACGTGGAGGTGCTGTTCACGGGAGTGGGCGAGGGCTACACAGACTATGGCAGGAACTACCTGAAAACGTTCCCCCGCTCAGCGAAATCCTTTGGGGAAGTCGGGGTGGAGGTGCGCCAGCCGGACGCTGCGCGCTACGGCGCTCGTGCTGGAGAGCAGCCAGCGGCCGGGTACCGTGCGCGTAGCCGTGCCAACGGCACCGCAGCGGGGCTCCGGGCGGAGAAACAAGTGGTGCAGGTGTGTGAGGACGCGCGCCCCTTCCTTTCCGGCTGCAGTAGCCTCCAGCAGGGATTGTGGCCTCCCCTGAATCAAGCCTGGAGGGATGCCTGGTGGGGCAGACGCGCAGAGAATGTTGGAGTGGTCGATAGGATGAGGAGGGAGCGTGCAGTGCGTTGCCCTTTGCTGCCGCCGCCTCTCACAGTGCGTGGCGGCATATTTGGCCCCGGACGCCTCTCGAGCGTGAGATGATGTTCACCTGCAACGTGAAGCGTGAGATGCAGTTTGGTGGCGGCACGTTGCAGGTGTACTCGGAGGATCTGGCAGGCTCGGCGACCGTCAATCTGAGCATGTCCACCCCTGTCAGCTGGCCCTCAGGAGTCTCCCCTGCCCCGTCTTCGCCCACCATTCTGCACTACTCAATGGACCCCAATGGAACGAGCTCTGTTGGCGGCAGCCTCTTGCAGGATGTGTATGATGTGAGCGGCAACGCCCGCCACGGCCGCGTGGTGGCGTCCCCGGATGCGGCCCAGTTCGGCCTCACCGCGGCGCTGGGCAACGCCACCGTGGCGCCTCTGGCCCTCCCCGGCGCGCTCCAGCTCACTGTGCAGCACTCGCTGGACCTCCCCACCTCCGCGACGGATGTGCTGCTGGCGGCGGACGGGATGACCCTTGCACTGTGGTACCGCCGTGCAGACGCTGCCGTCGCGTCTCTGGTCCACGCCGCGGCCAGCTCCGGCGCGTCCGCCACCCTGTCGTTCTACGACTACCCCGGAGACGACACGTGCGCGGAGGGCCTGGCGCGCGGCTCGGCGTGCTGCGCTGCGAGCTGCGGGGCGTGTGGGGGCGCCGGGTGCTCCCTGCGTCCCGGCGGCGCCTCCGCGTGCTGCGCGGACACCGTGCTGGCCAGCAAGCGCTCGTGCTACACCAACCAGGCGCCCTGCACCATCGGCCTGCAGAGCGCCTGGTGGGAGGACTCCCCCGGCCTGGCGGGCGCCCTGTCAGTGTCTGCGGGGCTCTCCGGGTGCGTCGCCTTCGAGCACCACGAGGGGGCCCTGGCGGACCACTCCAGCAGCCTCGGGGCCGTGGCGGGGAAGGGCGTGCTGCCGGCGGACTGGGATAGCAACAGTACCTCCAACATCACGGTGACACCGCAGACACCGCAGTGCTGGCGCGCCGGGGAGGGCTACCCGGGGAGCTGGTACCAGATTGATACAGGGAGCCCGCATCTGACGGTGGGGGGCGTGGTGACGCGCGGCTGCGAGGGAACGTGGCCCGCGGCGTTCACGGCGGAGTGGCGGCCGAGCGCCTCGGCCGCATGGGAGCCGGTGGATGGCGGGCGCACCTTCGGCGGGAACACGGACGCGTCCGCCGCGGCGTCGCACCTGTTCTCGCTCCCGGTGCAGGCCGTCTCCATCCGGGTGCGGGTCACCTCTGCAGGCGGGGGCGGCGGCGGCGGTGTGGCGGCGCAGTTCGCGCTCCTGACCTGCGGTAACGTGGCAAAAGGTCGGCCGCTGTACAGCGCCGCCCAGGAGGATGTGGGCGACTATGGTGTGGTGGTGGCTCCTCCTCCCGCTGGTGCGTTTCTCACGCCATCTGGCGTGAAGCAGGGGAGAACATTTCAGGGGAGTGTGTGGGGGGGCTGCCCCCACCCCCCCACGCTCCTCCCCACTTCTGCCCTGCGTGCTTTGTGCCATGATTGCCCGACGCCGTGGTGGCGCAGTGCCGTGCGTATTGTTCCTTGCCAATCTCACTGCCGCGAGGGTCGCATGCTTGTTGATGACGCATGCTTGTTGATGACGCATGCTTGTTGATGACGCATGCTTGTTGATGACGCATGCTTGTTGATGGCGCATGCTTGTTGATGACGCATGCTTGTTGATGACGCATGCTTGTTGATGACGCATGCTTGTTGATGACGCATGCTTGCTGATGACGACGCTTGTTGATGACGATGCTGTTGATGACGATGCTTATTGATGACGACAGCTTCTTGTTGATGGCGATGCTTGTTGATGACGATGCTTGTTGATGACGTGATGCTTGTTGATGACGCATGCTTGTTGATGACGCATGCTTGTTGATGGCGCATGCTTGCTGATGACGCGTGCTTGTTGATGACGCATGCTTGTTGATGACGCATGCTTGTTGATGACGCATGTAGGCTTGTCGGTGCTCTTCATGAGGGGTGGCCAATGTCCTTGACCTGCGGGGTTTTACAAACGCCGATGACGCAGGGCCAAGCCTTGTGACGGACGCGCTCGGGCGTGGGGTGAGCGCATTCTCGGAGGAGCTCTGCAGCTGCGTGTTCACAGAGCTCGTGGTGGATCTCGAGCAGCAGCGCACCGTTCACACCGTGCGGCTGTTTGGCTCCTCCGCCTCCGGGGCGCGCTGGACGGTACGGGTCGGCTCCGCAGCAACACAGTTCGACGACGTGTGCGAGGAGGGCGTGGAGGTGAACGGAGAGGTCTCGGTGGCGTGCCGGGCCTCGCTGACGGGGCGATACGTCTCGGTGTGGATTACCACGGCTGGTAGCGGTGCGGACACGTGCCCGAACTATGTGTGCGAGCTGGAGGCGTACTTGCCGCCAGGCGACACGTGGATGAGTCCAGCGGATCTCATCGCGGCGGACGAAACCGCCACGTCGTCGGTGGCTGCGGATGGGTGGACCCACGTGGCCTTGGTCGTGTCGGGGCACGCGGCAACCAAGTATGTCAACGGGCGCCAGGTGGCGAGCTCTGCGAATGGCGCATCCCTCTTCCGGAGGCTCGGGGCGCTCAGCCGTATGGAGGTTGGCCACGCCAGCTCACTCTATGGCTTCGCCGGCGACCTTGCGGATGTGCGTCTCTACGGCGCAGCTCTCAGCCCCCCGGAGGTGCTCTCCACCATCACCGCCGCGCAGAGGGGCCTCAGCAGGGCGTACCCCCTCGCCGGGGAGTTCACCCTTGCGAAGGCGCCCTCTGGGGCGACTGCGACGATGCAGTGGGGCGCGGATGCTGAAGGAGTGCAGGATGCGTTGCTGGCGGTGCTGCAAGGCGGGCGCGGATGCACGTATGGCGCTGCGGTATCTGCCAATCACGACTTTCTGACGCACCGCTTCGACGACGTGGCCGCGCACTGGCGGTGGGATGGCAACAGCGGAGCGAGGGTGGTGCACAGCGACCCCCTTTGTGGTTCAGGGGCTCTGGAGGTGACTTGCCGTCGCACATGCTCTCCCACCCTGCGGCTCCTCTTCAGTCCCGGGCGCACTGGGAACTCTCAGCACCCTCCTGGCCACCTCGCGGTGTCTTGGCGGGCGCCGGGGTTTCCTATGCTCACGCACTTTTCTAAGGGATGGCTCGTCGCTCGCTCGCGTGCGTCACTCCGGTTGTGCCGCGCATGTGTCACGGGCCTCTTCGTCACTCCGGGCGGTGCCGCGCATGAGTCACCGGGGTCCTTTGTCACTCCCGGCTCCGCCTCCTGGGGCATGTTTAACCCGATGACGCAATGCTTCACTTGCTTTTTTGGCGGTTCAGGTTCCGTGCCGTCCCAAACAGTGTTGTGTCCTGTGGAGGGTCGGATGCGCGCCAGGTGGACTCGAGCAAGGCCGTCCAGCTGTACCGCGGAGTGTACAGCCTGGCGCTATTCCCTTATCTCTCGATGGGCTTCAAGCTCGAGCATGGCACCAAGGCGAACATGGTGCTGCGGGTGGCGCTGCCCACTCGCGAATCCTTCTACTGCTCCGTCATGCTGTCCTATCAGGAAGCTGCCCTGGACGGCGAGTGGTGGGCGCCACCCTGTGGTAACTGGGGAGCAGCTGAGCTGGTGCTCACCAATGCCACGTGGCAGTGGGCGGAGATCAATCTACTGGAGCAAATGACCCAGTATTTCAATGTGTTCAGCCCGCCGGCGCCGACTGATGCCAGCGTGGCCACCTTCGAGATCCATGAGATCTGGCTGCGGGCCCCGGAGCTCGCGACCAGCAGCCGGTGCGTACCCAACACCTTTTCTCGCCCCCCTTCCCTCCCCATCATCACGCGCGGCCCAGCCAGAAGCCAGAAGCATATGAGTCAAAGGTGTAGGCCAGCCATCCGTAGTGCGCCCTGGGTCAACCATTCCATGCAACGCCGTGTGATCATTGGCTAGGATCTGATGGGGGAGGTATGGGTTCGATGTGATTTGGGCACTTGCAGGTCGAACTTACAGATGGACTACCCCCACCAGCAAGGCCCCAGCATGGGGGGGGCGCTGCACCTGGATGACTTCCGCGTGAGCCACAGCCCGAGGAGTAGCTTGCGCCGCGGCGCAGCTGCCAGCGGGTCGCCGCTGGCAGAGGTGAGCGCCGAGCTTGTTGTGAACGAGGTGGCGCTGCTCGCTGCGGAGCCGTTCCCATGGCAGTGGACAGTGCACGTCACACCTGGTGGCTGCGTGGCCTCCGATTGGCTCTCCGGGCTCTCCGCATCCAGTACCGTTGCACCTAACGCCACCGGTGCCTCCCCCTCTTCTGGCCGGCGTCACATGCTGCAGTCCAGCTCCCCAACCGTGAGCCCTACCACCTCGCCTACTGCCTCACCCACCACCTCGCCACCACCGCCTCACCGCCTCACCCACCACCACGCCACCGCTCACCCATCACCACGCCTCACCCGCCACTTCACCGACCGCCCGCCCACCATCCACGACCACCACCACCAACCACCTCGCCCACAGCTGCTCCCACCACCTCTCCCACTGCCTCTCCCTCTGCCTGCGCCAATCACGGCCCCTGACTGACAGCCCAACCGCCTCGCCAATCATCTCTCCCACCGCCTCCCCACCGTGGCTGCCAGCCCAACCGAATCACCTCGACCCCCCACCATTTCGCCTAGTGCGGACGCCTCTTCCTCACCAACTGCAGCTGTCGTGAACTCAACTCTCCCCCACTGAGTCGCCAACCGCCCCCCCGACAACTTCACCGAGTGTCACGCCATCCGTCTCACCTACTACCACAGCGCCGGCTGTCACAATTGCCAGTCCCACCGCGTCTCCCATCGTTGCCTCCACCGCCTCGCCCACTTCATCACCCACCGCCTCGCCCACTTCATCACCCACTGCATCACCCTATCTCTCCACCACCGGCCCGTCAGCGCTCATCACCGTGGCACCCTCCAGTGTCTCCCCACTGATACCCCCTTCTCCAGCCCTGCCCCCCACCGTTTCACCCATCACCATTGCGCCTACGGTGCCGGGCACGATGGACCTGGCGGTGGCCGTCAGCGCGGACGCGGCGGCAGGCAATGCGCTGAGCGGGAATGTGAAGCTCAGTCTCGGAAGTGCCACTGCGCACATCCCCGCGGGCTCCTTGGCCGCGGACGTCGCGGCTGCGCTGGCCGCCGCCTTCCCCGATAGGGGGCACATGCAGGTGCGCTCTCAGGCGCCCTGGCCACAGAGGGGGGCCAGTCCCAGCCCTGCGACTGCGAGTGCTCGACGGAGTGTGGCATGCAAGCGACGAGCCACCTCGGCCACAGGGACCCGGGACCCTGCCCCTCACCTCCCGGAGCACAATCATGAGAGGAGCTCAACAGCACCCGCGCGCCGGCGCGACTCGGGATGTCTCCTCCCCGGGTGTTGCCTCAGTTTCGCTGACTTCCCCTTGTCTCGCACGCACCGTGGAGGCGGTGGCGCTGCCTGGCGGTGAGAGGCGGCCAGCGTCAGGGCACGGGCTGCAGTGGGCAAGCGAGCGGGGCAGAGGACGACCGCGGCAGGGGGCGCTGGCGGCTTTAAGAGCTGAGAGGACGACCGCGGCAGGGGGCGCTGGCGGCTTTAAGAGCTGAGAGGACGACCGCGGCAGGGGGCGCTGGCGGCTTTAAGAGCTGAGAGGGCGAGCCCGCCGGCAGGGCGCTAGCGGCTTTAAGAGCTGAGAGGACGACCGGCAGGGGGCGTGGCGGCAGAAGAGCTGAGAGGGAATGGCGGATCGATGGCGAGGCTGCAGGTGGCGGAGGCGCCACGCACGGCCTGGAAGAGCAACGGCCGCTCCGGTCTGTCGGCCGCGGCGGGCGCGGACCAGGTCCCGAATGAGAGCATCGTGCTGGAGACGCGCCCGCACACGGCCACCTCGAGCATTACGACCATCGAGCAGGCCCGCACCGCGTGGAGTGCAGCCCCAGCCCAGTGTGGCCCCGATCCATCCACCCCCATCCCCCGCCCTGCTCCCTCGCCGCCGTTTGGCTTGCCGTAGGGTTGAGTCCCCTCTCTCTGGGAGTGCAATGCAATCGATAACGGCGATCGGGAGTCCTGTTCTGGATAAATGCCCGCGTTACTAGCGGTCACAGGGTTGAAGTTGTGGAACTCGATGTGGAACTAGCGCTGTGTCGGCCACGCCCCGGAGAGTGACGGTGGATGCGGTGCGGAGGCAGGGAGACTTACGGGCAGTACTGCCCGCCGACGTTCATGGGGTACGGCCAGCGCGTGAGCAACGCCGAGTGCGGGGGCTCCGCGACGGCCGACGTGGCGCTCAAACTGACCTACGCGTTCAAAGTGTGCGCCAGCATGGAGGGCCGCTGGCACTTCTACTTCCAGGCCCCCTCCGCCCACCGCATTGTGCAGTACTCCGTGGACGCCGCGGATGTCACCAGTTTGGACCTGCCGGAGCTGGCGAACAGCACACGGCCGCTGGACGTGGCGGTGGAGCTGCAGGCTGGGTGGCACTCACTCGAGGTGTTCGCGTTCGTCGCGACCAGTACCGGCCTCGGCAGCTTCGAAGTGCTCCCGCCGTCCAATCAGGCGGCGTGGCAGCTGAGCGGCAAGGGTGTCTCCCTCCCTCCCCCCTCCCTCTTCCCTCCTCCTTTGGGTCTCCCCCCTCTCCCTAGGTGCTCCTCCCATAACTCCGATGGCGGCTGCCTGCGATCACTCCGTCCAAGGGTGCCTGCGAAATGCATATGCCGCGGCCCTCGACATGCAAGACGCAACCGACCAATCGAAGCAATCGCTCAGACGCGCCTTGTGCCTGTTGCTCGTTTGGGTGACCGATCTTGTGGAGCCAGGTGGCGCTACAGCAGGCGCGAGATGGCGGATATCGAGCATTTGTCGAGCATTTCAAAATCAGGTTCAGCGGTGGCTCGGTGTGCTCAGAAGGCGGGGCGGCGGGCGCGGAGCAGGCTCAGCGCTGACCTGTGCGGAGCTCGGATGGACCGGCGCGACGAAGGCAGACTCGAGCGGAGAGGTGCAGGCGTGCGGGCAGAGCCCGACTCAATGTGAGGGCGACAAGCTGTTCGCAGACGCAGGGGCGTACTGCACGTCGCTCGGCGCGCGGCTGTGCTCCTCCACCGAGCTGCTGGGCATGCGCTCGTGGTTCGTGGCGAACGACAACCGCTGCAGCGCCAACTTCTACCACCTGTGGACGAGCACGCCGTGCGATGGCGGGTACGAAACGGTGATGCTCGCGGACAGATCCGACGGCTGGAACCCCAAGACTCAGTGCCTCAGCTCCTTCGGCTCCGCTCGCACTGGGAGGTGCTGCGCTGACGTGGCGGACACCGGTGAGCCACGCAGAGACCGCTCGCTCCTTCCCTTCCCTCCCAACATCGCTCCCGGTACGGCGCTCCCGGCAGAGAAGGTTGATGGCCGTTTGGCGCAGGCATCCGCAGGCATCCGCAGGCCTCCGCAGGCCTCCGCAGGCATCCGCAGGCATCCGCAGGGCCGCAGGAGATGGATGGTGCAAAGGCGTGTGCTATTGAGGCTGCCAGAGGAGCGGAAGGGCCAGGGCTAGAGACTATTGAGAGTGCTCGAGGAAACGGTAGATCAGGCGATGGAATGGGCAGGCATGCGAGGGGGTGGGGGATGTCTCAGTGGTAGTGCGGGTGGCCCACGCAGAGGACGAGAACGTGGCGCTGCAGGGGAGCGCGTCCCTCAGCTCCACATATGAGCCAGCAAGCCGCGCAGTCGACGGCGATTTCGAGCTGATGCTAGCGAGGAGCAACTGGGACTCTAACCCGTGGTTGCAAGTGCAGCTGGCGAGGGCTTGGCGCATCGATCGTGTCAGTGTCTTCGGGCGCCGGGACGGCTGTGCGGCGCGCTTCCTCCGCGGCAGTAGCTGTGGCGGCAAGGAGATTGCTGGGACGTTCGACGGCGACCAACAGGGCGCCGTGGTGGGAGTGAGCACGCAGCCGTGCGTCGGAGACGTGTGCTACGGCACGATCTGCGGGAAGATCACGCGGTCCTCGGCGACCCAGATCTACACCGTCGACTGTGAGGGCGCTTACGGTTCCTACGTGTACGTCATGTTGCCGGGGTCTCGGCGTTTTCTGGAGCTGTATGAGATGACCGTGACGCGCCTGGCGGAAGGTGAGCACATCCTTGCCGGCTGCGGGCAGGCCTCCGCCGCTTCCCGCAGAAGGGCCGCGTGGCATGGCTCTGCGGCTCGCCACCTGGCGGTGTGCCGAGCCTCGGGAGTTCGTGCTAAGCATCACGTCCCATGCCCCCTGCCCTTGTTTCCCATTCTTAGCCGTGCGCGGGTGACACTAGCAGACAGTGAGCGGAGAGTGGGAGGGATCACAGACGAGCGCTTCGACTGCGGAGTCACGCCGGTGTGCAACGCCATGGAGTACGAGGTGAGCTTCGCGGAGCCGTCGCGCGGACCGGCGGAGCTCTTTACTGTCGACACGTCAGCGTTGGTGGCGCCAGCGCTCGCAGGACCGGTGCACTCCTCTGCCCGCCGCGTGCAGGAGGGTGGGCTGCTCGTGCTGCCTGTTGACAGCAGCCTGCTGCAGACCTACACTGACCAGCCGCAGG
>LGRX02010535.1:0-15770 GCA_001247695.2 Cymbomonas tetramitiformis
GTATCTGAGCGTGAAATTGGGGCGGTGGTGTGGCTGGTATAAATTGTGGTATCTGAGCGTGAAATTGGGGAAAAGCGATGTTGCGGAGTGGGGGGAAATGGTGACAACTGGGCGCGGGCGTGAGAATGACTGTCTGAGAGGTGGCAGGGAAGTGGCGAAGCTGAGAGCGCAAAGGGGAGGGAAGGCCTTTGTCGGGGCTGCGAGGGGGACCCCTCCCGGCCCCAGGGTTGGGCGTGTCTATAGTTGTGACAGCTGTCGCGATTATGAACAGCGCCGTGTCGTGGCGGGTGTCAGGGTGGCCAGGCTGTTGAGGTTCCAGGTGTGAGGGTTGGTGGAGAAGGGCGCGCGTGGCGGGTGTCAGGGTGGCCAGGCTGCTGAGGTTCCAGGTGTGAGGGTTGGTGGAGTTAGGGCGCGTGGGCTGTTACGGGGGAAAAATTTTGTATATATCCCCCCCCCAGCTGAGGGCGTACTGGGCTGGGAGCCTTCTGCTGGACGCTGAGGTGGTGGAGCGTAGGTTAGGCTTGCTGCGGTCGGTTGTGTGGAGCTGGCTGAGCGGCTGCGGCCGAGGCGCGCTGACCTCGAAGCGTAGTGGCTGGGTGGTTGTGGCTGTGGGCGTGTTGTTGTCGTCGTGGCTGGTGTTGGGGTGTGGCACTCGGGCTGCGGGCTTGGGCTGGGGATTTTTTTATTATTATTATTTTTTTATTAGGGGAATGTTGCGTTGGGGCAGATGAAAGCGTGGGCGTTGGGGCTTCTCGGGGAGGTTGTCAGGGGCTGTGGGGCTGATGTTGGGGTGAGTGCCTAGGCGTGAGGGTGCGCGTCGCGGTGGTTGTGTTTCGGTGGTGGCGAGGTCGTGGGTTGGGCTAGAAGGACATGGAGCACGACGCGGCTTGTGGCTTGAGTCTACGCTGCAGCGTGGTGGCGGTGTCGGCGATGATGAGCCACACGTTGCGCCTGCCAAGTGGGCCCTTCTGCTTGCAGAGCAAGATGCTCATACGTCGCGCAGCGGCTAGTTCCCACAGCCAGCTGCGTCTGGCCGTGTGTGCGTCGAACACGTAGTGCAGGGGCACGTGAGCGCATGTCAGCTCTCTCCCCATAGTCAGTAACGGCAGGGCGATGTCTAAAACTCTGAAGGCGGGGCTGGTGACCACGACGTTGTAGCTGCCCATGCGCCTGACGTTGGCGGGTTGTAGTGCGTCCACTGGGGTGCTGGTGGCCATGGCGGGGTTGATGTCCGAGGAGTGCGTGGGCACGCCGCGGGGACGCAGGGCTGCTTCGATGGCGCCCGTGCCGGCATAGGGGTCCCACACTTTGTCGGCGGGATGCCAGGCGACGTGAGTTGCCAGCTGTTCGATTTCGGAGGGGGTGGTGACCACCAGCTGTGTTCCCCATTGCTTGGCGCTGGTGTGCTGGCATTCCGCGTTGGTCATCGGGTGACGGTGTGTGACCGTGTTGGGGTTGGCAGCGGCGAAGTCCACTAATTCTTGGGCTTGTTGGCGTACGTGCTGGGCGAGCTTGGTGATGTGGGCGGGGTCCCAATGACCAGGTAGGAGGGTAGCCGTGGCGCGCAGCATGTTCTGTCTGTTGCCGAGGTCCCAGGTGCTGGGAAGGCTGTCAAAGGGCGTGGGCAGGATGGTTGAGCTGGGTGTGATTTTTGGGATGGCTGCCAATGCGGTGTGTAGGGCGTGCTCTGCGGCGAGCTGGGGCTGGGCCACTGCCTGCTTCTGCGGGGCCGTTGCGTTGTCAGGCAGCCGGTACTGCTGCAGTTCTGCCAGCGTGAAGGTCTCGGAGTCCCCGTCGTCGTATTCGCATTTAAGTGCGTAGGGGCGTTCTGCGGCTCCCAGCCACCGTATGGTGCCCTCGTAAGGCTTACCGTCGATAACTTTCAATGCGCGCTTTCCATCTAGCTGTTTGCCCCTGTTTTCGTAGGCAGTGAGGTATTGTGGGGAGAGGTCGTCGTCCGGCAGCAGGCCTAGGCAGCGGGGGCAGTACCAGAACTCTTCGTCGGGGACTCGAGTTAGTTTGGGCTGCAAGCACCCCAGGTGATAGCCTTGATTGCAGTCGTCGCAGAGAAGGATGCTGGCGGGGCGATCAGCCTTTTTGCACACTTGGCAGCGCGCGTCCTCGTTGTCGTCCAGATTGTAGGTAATGGTGGGGTCGACGTCGGGCAAATGGCAGATGGCTATTTGCGAGCAGTGCGCGTTGCACGTGCTGCCGCATCGGCCTTGTAGCACGGCAGTGCCGTCGTCAGGCAGCTCTTTGATTTGCAGTATAGGGTCGCGCGTGTGGAGCTGCAGGCCGTGACTTACACTGCGCTTCAGGAACACGAAGTCGCCCACGCGGAAGTTGAATTGCTTGGGCAGGTACTTTCCTGAGCGCACTTGTGCGTATCGCTCGGTCTGGCGGTGCTGGGCTATGGCGATGTTGCTGCCGCCATGATGGTGGCCCTTTTGACATACTCGGCGCGTTCGAGGTAGCTGGCCGCCATGGCGTCCGCGTCCATGCAGGACTCCAGAGGTTGGCTGAGGCGCTCCTTGATGGCCGGGGGTAGCGTTGGGCGTTGGGCGTATACGAGCTCATATGGTGCGAGGCGTGTGGACTCCTGCGGCGTGGCGTTATATCCCAGCATAATCCAAGGAAGGAACGAATCCCACCGGTCGATGGATCCAGCCTGCTTGCACGCCTTGGTGAGGGCGGCTTTGGTCATCTGGACGATGCGCTCGCTGAGGCCGTTGCTCTGGGGATGGGACTGCGAAGTAGTGCGGTGGTCGATCAGATTATCCTTGAGCAGCTGGGCAAATTCCTTTTCCCATTCGCCGCCGTTGTCGGTCACCACCTCTGCCGGGCACCCGAACCTGGCTATGACGTGGAGGGCAAATGCCTGAGCGGTCTCCACCGGTTCCTTTGTGTGCAGTGGGATGAGGCAGACATACTTGGTGAAGTGCTCCACGACCACCATGACGTACTGATAGTTGTTCTTGGCTTTGCGGGGCATTTTGGCCAGATCGGTGGAGAAGCGGTAGTACATGCCCTTGACTTCCAGGGGGTTTAGGTGAGGGGCGTGCTTGTCGAAGGTGGTGCGGTAGCGGGCGCAAGCGTCGCACTTGCTGACGACGTCGGAGCAGGTGTCGTACAGCTTGGGCCAGTAGAATGCGTCTCTCACCATGGCTGCGGTGCGGCGGCGCCCGAAGTGCCCACACCGCTCGTGCATTTGCTTCACAATGCGGTCTCGCTGGTCCACTGGTGGCACAGGTCGCCTTGCCCCGTTGGGCAGGATGCGGATCAGGGATTCTCCTTCGAGCGCGTAGTGCTGTGCTCGTTTGCTGGCAGCTGCGAGGATGTCAGGGTTGCCGGGGCGTTCGCCTTTCAGCCACCGCAGCATTGCTTCGTCGTCGTAGGGTTCTGTCGGTTCGCGGGCCTCTGCCGCCGCGCTGAGGGTTCGTGCCTCCTTTTCGCTGGGGAGGCTGGGTCGCGGAGAGCGGGATTGGTGCTGGGAGTCGGTGTGGAGTGAGGGCACGGGGCTTCTGGCGGGTACGAACTGTATGGGGGTGCTGAGGGGGTTTGTTGGGTTGTGTGCTGTGGTGGTGCCATCGCTTGGGGCGGCGCCTAGCCCGGTCTTGTCGTGGGGTCGCTGGCCGCAGCATTCTGGTGGGGGCTGGTGTGCCGCTTGCACAAGCGAGGCTGTGGCGCCAGGCCCGTACAGCTGCCGCAGCTCGGATGCCTCCAATCGTGCAATTCTCTTGATGGTGCTGAGCGCTGCTGCCCATTGGGTCACGACGGCTTCCGGGGGTTCTTCGGGTGGCCTCTCCTCCCCATTGCAGTGAAGGGAGGAAACTTTGGGCGTGGCGTACTCTGCGATGGAGTGTCTGGATTCGACTTGCACCCGAGGAGCCTCTGCTCGGTTGAGTAGGTAGCACACGGCCAGCAGGCGGGATACGCATCGGACGTCGAAGGCTCTGCCCAGCATCTCGCCTCGCTCGCGCGCTGAGACGCCGGGCGCCTGTGTGGCTCCGGTCTGGAACCCCATGGCGCGCTCCTTTTCTTCGGGCGTGGGCGGCCCCCACTGCTGTGTGGCGTGGTCCCAGACGGTGCCCTTTCTGCCCTCCCTGAACTGGTAGGAGTCTGGGAAGGACATCATGGTGGGCCACGCCCTCATGGGCTCTCCGCGCGTGTTGCAGGGGTAGTGGCCGGAGGCGGTGTCGTCTGCGGCGTCCTGCTCGACGCGGCCGGGGTCCAGGATGTCCTTTACGAGGCGGCATGGGTCCCGCTCCACGGTGTCCAGCACGGATTGCGCGTCCACGTACCCGGCCATGTTCGTCCAATAATTCCGCAAGCGGTGCGCACGCGCCCCCATGCGTGCTGCGTCGATGGTGATGGGCATGCCAATCATGGAGCACATGAGGGGATGCATGACGTCGCGGACCTCGCGGCTGTTGAAATTGTGCTGTGCCGCCACGCACTCGATCATGTACGCGAACTTGTCGTGCCCCGCCAGGAGTTGCAGCTGCCCCAGCACGCGCACCACGTCGTACAGCACTGACGAGTGCCGCCCTTTCAATCCTTGCAGGGAACCAGCCGCAGAGAGGTCCTGGCATTCTGTGCCTACTACGGCGAAGATGTACGGACCCTCGCTGGTGAGGGAGAGGAGGTCGTTTCGTGAAATTCGCCTGAGATCTTGGGGCACGGAGGTGAAGGCGTCGTGGAGGGCTTCCAGAGGGAGTTGCTGCGGGAATCGGTTGTGCAGCTGCACCAACCGATGTTTGGCGACCTGCCGACTTTTCACGTTATTGTCGCAGTAAACGTATTTGGTGACTTTGCCTCCTGCTATGAGCCAGGCCTCCAGACCCGAACACAGGCCTGCGCAGAGCTCGATGACCACTGCTCCCTTGTCGTGCAGGGTGGACACGGTCCGCTGGGGCAGGGGGCGTGTGTTTAAGCTGGTCGCGTGCCCATCCGTACATTCGCCGCACAGCACCCGAGTAATGGGGGTGTGCCTTCTGTTGCTTAGGTATGCCTCCACCCAACCGCACGCCTCTTCCCAGAGCGTCGTCGCGTTGTCGTCGCGGGCGTCGTGGTCTTGGGCGTCAATGTGCATGGCCCAATGCTCCCCCAGGTGGTGGCTGACCAGGTCATGGCCTGTGCAGGGGTCGTCTGGCAGCCCACCTACATGGCTCTCGTATTGCCACGATGCTATGGGGGCGACGTCCTGCGTGCTCTCCTCTAGGATGCGCGGGTGTCGCGCGCAGAGGCAGGCGAAAGCACCTGCTGTCGGTAGTGCGGCTTCCTCCTCAGTGGGGTCCAGACTGGCGCCGGTGGGGTCCACGGACGACTCTCTCGGGTATCGAGACAGTACGTCCGCGTTGGTGTGGCTGCTCCCGGCCCTGTGCACGATGTCGTACTCGAACTCCTGCAGGGAAACTTGCCATCGCAGGTGCATGCCGGTCAGGGATTGCGAGGAGCGCAGCCATGTTAGCGGCTTGTGGTCGGTGATCAAGGTGAACTTGACGCCGTGGAGGTAGTGTCGGAAAGATCTCACGCCGTACACGGCCGCGAGGGCTTCCCCATAGAAGCTGCTGTAGCGCACTTCCGACCGGGAGAGGGAGCGGCTGGTGGCTGCGATGATGACGTCGCGATCCTCGTCGTCCTTCTGCCCCAATATGGCAGAGATGCCAACCCCGGACCAGTCGGTCATAAGGTACAGTGGCCGGCTTGGGTCATAGGCATGTATGACCACGCCAGGCTCGGTGAGCCGCTCCTTGAGCCGGGCCAGCGCGTCGTCGTGCTCCTTGCCCCAAAGATCCTTGACGTTCTCGTTGCCTTTTCTTAGTAGGCAGTTCAGTGGCCATGCCAGTGTAGAGTAGTCTTCTTTGCCGATGCGCGCAGCCATGATTCGGTAGAAATTCATGAAGCCCAATATGGCCCGGACGCCTCGGACGTCTTTGGGCGTGGGCAGTTCGAGCAGGGCGGCCACCTTCGCCTGGTGAGGCGACAGCCTGCCGGGTCGCAGCAGGAAACCCAAAAACTCACACCCGCCGGCGGCGAAAACCGACTTGCCTGGGTGACCGCGCAGTCCCACTTTGCTTAGGCGCTGCATGACTGCCTCCAGGTCGGCCAGGTGCTGGCGGGCGGTAGGCGAGGTCACTAGGATGTCGTCGCAGTACACCTTGGCGCAGCTGAGTCCGCGCAGTTCGTGCTCGATCACCCGTCCAAACATGGCGGTGCTGTTCGCGCTGCCCGCCGAAGGGCATGCGCTTGTAGACGTACTGTTCGGGAGCGGCGCCGTCTCGCGCCCACCAAAAGCATGTCTTGAGTGACGCGTCGTCGGTCAGGACGATCTGGTGAAATCCGCTGCGCAGGTCCAGCTTGGTCATGTACTGGGCTCGACCGATGTCGTGAAACAGGTCTTCGGGCAGCCGTGGAGGCGTGCGATCTCTGAGTGACAATTCATTGATCCCTCGCAGGTCCAGCGCCACGCGCTTGTCCGTCCAGGAGCCATCCAGGGCCTTCTTCATGGCCACGACGACGTTGCAGGTGTTTTCGCAGTATTTTGGGGCTTTTTCGATGATGCCATCAGCCAGGAGCTTGTTGAAGTGTTCATCGATCAGTTTCCGCTCGGCTGGAGAGAATCGTCGGGGCTTTTGGTAGTGTGAGGCGGACTCGTCTTTGAAGGGGATGTCAAATTTGCCTATCTGTCCGGTGTATCCAGGCAGGTCGGTGGCGGTGGTGGCCATGAAGCTTTTCTCGCGACGCAAGAGGCTGCGTAGGTCCTGCCATTCTTCGTCGGTCCAGGCGCCCTCGCCGTGGAAGCCTGCTTGCCCTACCATTTTAGAAAACGTTAGTACGTGCACTAACGATATACTAACGACACACTAACTGTATAAGAGTACGGCGCGTTAGTGTGCTTGTACATACACTAATAGCACGCTAACTGCGTCGTTAAGGTACCGTTAGGGCATGCATTCTGTGCAACATACCTTAACGGTACCTTAACGACACACTAACTCAAACGATTAACGCGTGGTTAGGACATTAACTGGCACACTAACCGGCACACTAACGGTACACTAACTCACGGTATATTAACGACACACTAACTGCGAGCATTAACGGATGGTTAGTATACAGATAGTATGTAGTTAGGATATCGTTAATATACCACTAACACTACACTAACAGCACACTAACTTTGAGCATTAACGGATGGTTAGTATACCGATAGTGTGTCGTTAGGATATCGTTAATATACCACTAACACTACACTAACAGCACACTAACCTTGTGCACACTAACGACCGGTTAGTGTGCACATAATCTAGTGTTAGTGTTCAAATAGTGTATCATACCATTGTGCTATCCCATTCTAAAAGCATACGCGCGTTCACTTGCTACACACGTACACACTATTGAAGATGTAAACACAAACACGAATGTTGTGTGTGTGTGCATGATAGATGCACACACACCATACAAGCTTGCATAATTTCATATGTGGCGGGGTGTGTACAAATGTGCATTCATGTTGTTTGTGGCAAAATGATGCTTTCAAGAACACAATTCTTTCGCTAGAATGCGCAAATGCAATATGGGTATACACAAAGTATGCATGACAATGAATAGAAGACAAAATAAGAACGTAGTATCCATCATTCAACTATATTTACACTGCTTTCTAAGCCCTAATATGTTTGCGAGTTGTTGATCACAATTCTCTAAAAGAAAAGTTCAACAAAACGCGCGATCTTGCGAAAAACAGCCTACTCTACTCTGCAAACAAAAGTCAACATATCACTAGTACAACAAGTCTGCGGGATAATCAAACTATTCTACTCTACTCTACTCTACTCTACTCTACTCTACTCTACTCTACTCTACTCTAGAAAGAAAAGAAATCGTTCCAATGTACCTGCGTTTGAAAAACCCAACCCACACAAGGAGTCTCAATAAGTATGATCAAAACGCGTTGAAGGGAAACTGAAGACAGATCATGTAAACAATATGAGAGAACCATACCAATGAAAGAATTCGAAGAGCTCGAATCGCTCGAAGAGCTCAAAGACTAGAAGAACTAAAGATCAGCTTCATTTCTGCGTGCAAAAGCAAAACAAGTTAGCAAGTAACCACAAGAAAATAATAAATTCAGCGGGGTGAGTCGGATTCGAACCAACTTGTCCTAGTCCATTGGACTAGGAACCAAGAAACCAATTTATCTTTTTGACACCCCTACGCACTTGGCTAAAGACCAAGACGCGCAGCGAAACAATCGTGGCTACACATGAAAACATCCTCGCAAGCATAAAGTTACGGTAGAAATAAAAAATACATGAGCGAGAGCGAGTACGCACTTGAAACAAGGTCAAGCACAGCAGCAGCAGCAGCTGCACACGGAAGTGTTTTTTCATTACAGTCGAGTGACACTGCTACAGACTGTTCACTGTCTCAGTGTGTAGACACCGGAGTGTAGAATGCTGTTGAAATAATTCAAAACCAAAAACGGATACCTCGTCATGTCATGTCAGTCGGTCGGTGCGGTGTTGACCACTACAGTGACACAGTGACACAGTACTGTACTGACTACAGTGGACACCACATCCACTGCCATGCCACTGTCGATCCTCGATGTCGATGTCGTGTGTCACTCGACTGTCTCAGGCGTCATCGTCAGTGTCACTGTGACTTCATATGGCATGGGATGACATTGTATTTTTTGTCGGTGATATACGTCATTTTATTTGATCGTAGCGCAGTTGGACATGACGAGTGGGCAGTCGCCTTGGGGATCCGCCCGCGTGGGTTCGAATCCTGCCGTCGAGTAATTTTTATCTCGCGATTCGAGTTTTTAGAGAATATTCCATTGTTAGTACGCTAACAGGACGCTAACGGCAGGCCTTAGCGCACTGACGTTGCCCTAACTGAACACTAACAGAAGGAATCTTCGAACAGCGCTGAGTTAGCGCATTACATG
This sequence comes from Cymbomonas tetramitiformis, assembly GCA_001247695.2. Classification (NCBI taxonomy): domain Eukaryota; kingdom Viridiplantae; phylum Chlorophyta; class Pyramimonadophyceae; order Pyramimonadales; family Pyramimonadaceae; genus Cymbomonas; species Cymbomonas tetramitiformis. Next base: position 8,960 of record LGRX02010535.1, read on the forward strand.
CAACAAGACACTAAATGGCGCCCTATTGACGTCGTTAAGGAGGCATTAGGTGGCATGCACTAACGCACAATGGCATATTCCCTAAAAGATTCCTTCTGTTAGTGTTCAGTTAGGGCAACGTTAGTGCGCTAAGGCCTGCCGTTAGCGTCCTGTTAGCGTACTAACAATGGAATATTCCCTAAAAGATTCTTTCCGTTAGTGTTAAGTTAGGGCAACATTAGTGCGCTAAGGCATGCCGTTAGCGTCCTGTTAGCGTACTAACAATGGAATATTCCCGAAAAGATCCCTTCTGTTAAACTCACACTAACAACGCAGAATACAGTAAACACTCGATTTTAAGAAAACAGGACTTTTTGGTCAGCCTAGCAACTTTCTTATTTATATACTGTAGAGATCTTAAATATGGAGTGTTATGTGTTAAATATTGTGAAGAAATCAAAAAAGCTGGCTACTTTCTTATTGGCGGGGTTTCTTATTACTGAGTGATTACTGTATTGCATAATAGGAGGGCGGGTGGGGTGGGGGGGGCAGAATTGGGATTTGTGCAATGAACAATAAACGTCAAGGTGAACACTTTGCGACTCTTCGTGCACAAGCCTCTCGCCCGGATCCACCTTCGCCCGAGCCCGCGCCCGAGCGTGCACCCACACCGACTCCCGGCCGGCGTGGGATTCTTCTACGGCAAGGCGCGCCGGTGTCCTCACGTGTACCCGTCCCCAGTGTTGCTGTCTTCAAGAAATCACCGTAGGCCCCGTTTTCGGGATTGCATAGGTCCCGTATGGGTCCGGGCGGTCCGCACCCAGATAGTCATAGGTCCGTCATAGGTCCGCCCGGCCCGTGTAATTTGCACGATTTCTTGACATATATGTGGGTTATCTAAGTTGACAAGTGCACACGCAAGATTTCGCCTAATTAAGTGCTCCATCTAGTACATCGATCCCTTCGAGTTCGAAGCACTCTTATTATCATCAAAGGCATATCAATGCACATATATTATGCATGACTTGATATTTGAATCCCATGAGTCGATTATGTAGCGTTACAGTACTAGACATATATCAAGACAATTTTTGATAAATCTAAAAGTTTATTAAATGAAAATAAATACCGAAATGTTCCAAAATCTTTATAAAACCAAATCCAACCTATTCAACGATCCCACGATGCACATATGCATGACTTATTTATCCATCTAAGGCTTCTCTTCCCGGATAAAAAATACCCAGGCCAAATAGAAAATAATGATTTTTTTGTGTCAGCACACCTCCAAAAATACTCGGACCCAATGTTGCCTTCTCCCATTTTTGGTGCGCCGCAGGCGAATTTTCACTCGATCTTAACCGACTTTCGCCAGATTTTTGCATAATTATGTTCACCCATCATATCCGGGTCGGTGGAGCATTTCCCCTACCTATGTATCGTCGGGTCTACGGACCAGATTACTCGCCATGCGCCGAGTTTTTACCTCCAGCATTGCTGACGGTTTTAGGCATTATTTTCTACTAGGGATCCAGGTCTTATCCACTCCGTAATTTGCCAAATCTAAAGAGTGCTTATAAATCAGTATATCGTGGGAATAGTAAAATGCATGCCAACATTTCAACGTATTTCCTATTCGATACAATTTCCAATAAGTCCGCCGTAGGCCCGGATCACATCACACCATTGTAAGCTCGACCTGTCCCCGATAAATCCATCTGGACAACAAAACACTCCTAAATCCATAGGCCCACCGTAGGTCCGGGGCTTTCCAGCGGTGGTGTGGCTATACTAGAATTGTCAGGCCCATAGGTCCGGAGGAGAATTGCTCGTAGGTCCGCGATAGGCCCAAGGTCAATTTTCGGGACGCCCGTAGGTCCGGGGCCGGCCCCCAGCGCCTTGACAGCAGCACTGCCCGTCCCACCACTAGCCCGCAGAGCCATTCGTAACCCCGCACCCCACGCACTTGTTTCTCCACCACCACCTTGTCAACCTGTTCCCGAAGGTTTCCGGTTGGGTCATGAATATGAGGGGAGCACAAAGAAGCTTCGAGTATCCGAGTGGGCGGCAACCACGGTGACGACGATATATGACGGGTGAGTCATGCCTTTATCCATATACCTCGTGATATGCATGTCTCTCAAGAAACCAGTGAAACACGTTATCTGTGCCCTATGTCGATACGGTAGTGTACACTTAGTGCGATATTCGGTAACTAACAGTACACTACTAACGTGGCAGCTACTTTACTTAATTAATGCACTATGTTCCAGCTAACTGCGTATCAAAAATGGTGGCGGTATGCCGGCACAACCGCATTACAAACATTCTGCGGGTGGAGATCGCGGGACGGTTGTACACCTTATTGAAAGTCAACTGGCTGACAAGCCAACCGAAGAACAAATCAAGGCCTATCGTAGGAGGAACTCGATTCTCGGGCCGGACGATTTGGCTAAGACGGTGTACACCTTCAACCCGCACCGTGACCCAACGGCTTTTGAGAAGAACTCCGAGCATTTCATCTTAGCCAACAAAGTTGAACAGCAGGTCGTCGTTATACGTACCACATCCGTGCATGGAGATCGCGGTCATTCTTGACCCCACGGCTGACTTTTTTGAATGCCTAAAGCCACCACTTGACTACGACGACGACTAGGACGACAATGAGGACTGAACTCATGTTTCGGTCGACGGGATTCTAGGCCGTGGACAGTCCCTCGGCATCTTGCGTCGTGTGTTTTAGTGGAACACCCGGCATGTGCAGTGGTTGCGTAGTTTACGCACGTATACCGTGGTTAGTACACGTTTAACATGTTAGATAATATATGTTTAACACATTAACGTCTGATTGGTCTAGTGTACTAAATGGCATACTAACGACATGCTAACGTAGCACATTCCCAAAGGAGCTCAGCCATAATTATCAGCTTCTTCAAACCGCGTCATACCCCCTTAACCAATGTCCAGTTCGCCATCCAGTCACCTTAGAACATCACTGAAGTGCATTTGGACCCCAGCCATGACTCACTACGCACCACGCCACATGTCCACCAACTCCCACACTTAAGGGGAGTGGGAGTTAGTACGCCGTTAACACGCTAACGTGTGATTGGTCTAGTGTACTAACGACATACTAACGACATGCTAACGTAGCACATTCCCAAAGGAATTTAGCCCCAATATCGGCTTCTTCAAACCGCGTCATACCCCCTTAACCAATGTCCAGTTCGCCATCCAATCGCCTTAGATCATCACTGAAGTGCATTTGGACACCATCCATGACCCACTACGCACCACGCCACGAGTCCACCAACTCCCACACTTAAGGAGAGTGGGAGTTAGTACGCCGTTAACACGCTAACGTGTGATTGGTCTAGTGTACTAACGACATACTAACGACATGCTAACGTAGCACATTCCCAAAGGAATTTAGCCCCAATATCGGCTTCTTCAAACCGCGTCATACCCCCTTAACCAATGTCCAGTTCGCCATCCAATCGCCTTAGAACATCATTGAAGTGCATTTGGACCCCATCCGTGACCCACTACGCACCACGCCACGAGTCCACCAACTCCCACACTTAAGGAGAGTGGGAGTTAGTACGCCGTTAATACGCTAACGTGTGATTGGTATAGTGTACTAACGACATACTAACGACATGCTAACGTAGCACATTCCCAAAGGAATTTAGCCCCAATACCGGCTTCTTCAAACCGCGTCATACCCCCTTAACCAATGTCCAGTTCGCCATCCAATCGCCTTAGATCATCACTGAAGTGCATTTGGACCCCATCCATGACCCACTACGCACAACGCCACGAGTCCACCAACTCCCACACTTAAGAAGAGTGGGAGTTAGTACGCCGTTAACACGCTAACGTGTGATTGGTCTAGTGTACTAACGACATACTAACGACATGCTAACGTAGCACATTCCCAAAGGAATTTAGCCCACATATCGGCTTCTTCAAACAGCGTCATACCCCCATTAACCAATGTCCAGTTCGCCATCCAATCGCCTTAGAACATCATTGAAGTGCATTTGGACCCCATCCGTGACCCACTACGCACCACACCACGAGTCCACCAACTCCCACATTCAATCATACTAACGCACATTGTGTACTAACGCATCGCGTTAGTACGTCGTTAGTACGCGTACTAAAAGTAAGCGGCGTTAGTATGCGCTAGTATGACGTTAAGACACACTAACTCACCGTTAGTGCACGTACTAACGTTTTCTAAAATGGTAGGGTTGAGGCCCCATGACGACGTCCAGCTCCTCATCGCGGGCGTGTAGCGCCTCGACGTCGTCTTCTCGGCCGAGAGGCATGGCGCTGTCCACCTCGCCGGCCTGCGTGGAGAATGTCTGCGCCTGGAAGTGCTGCCGCGGCTTTTTGCGTCGCTTGCGGCCCCTGTGGGCGTGGCGTCGGCTTCTTGCCCTCCTAAGGCCGGCTCTGCGCCGCAGATTGTGGGAGGATGGCGCCCCTCGGCCTTGCCGTTTATTCCGCTTGCTGGCGCGTTTGAAGCGGCTGGGGGGTTCCTCACACTTTGGATTGAGAATGATGAACCGCATGACGGCGTTGGTGTTGGCCAGACGGAACTGTGTCCACGCGTGTATCGCCCCGGCGGTCGCTGCAGCCGTAATGCACCAGTTGGGCACGCTCCTCCATGCTTCTGTCGCCACCAGACACGCCACCTCCACGAGCACGTGTCCTATGCTGTTGGTCTGGACCGTCGTAAAGGTAGTCCAGATGGCTAGCGCGCAGCCAAGCCGTACGCACACTCGCTGTACCCAGGTGCGGGCAAGGAGTTGCAGCACCGCTTTGGCTTGTTGCTGAGCCCGCCGGTTGCGCCTTCCAGCGGACCTGGGCACTGGGCCCCAGGCCTGGATGAGTGCCCACCTCATCCGGGCGCTAAGGGACCGCTCCACGAGTCATAACAGCAGGGGGAGGCTCGGGGAGAACCTCCGCACTGCCCGCCATGTCGCCTCCAGGAGCAGAATGCCGACTGACACGTAGTGTACTGTGGCCGATCCGAACCACTGGGTCACCAGCACCCCCACGGCCCAGGATGCCATTCCCTGTGTTGTCAAAGCGGCCGCCCCTGCTGTTGCGGCGATTATGACGGCAGCGGTGTGTTCCAGGCACCATGCGCCGGGTGCCCATAGGCAGGGCGTGACGGAGGCGAAGGTGTACATGCTGGCCCACACTGCGCTTTCCGTGCCGAACCCTCTGGCCCACATGGTGGCGGTCGTGACCAGCCCCACTGTGATGACGTTGATGAAGGCGCGTGGTGTCGGCGACCGGGTTGTGTTTTTGGCCACGGCTGTGAGCGTCTGCGTGTGAGGGGCTGCGCCAAGCCCCTGCCGCGTGGTGGCGAGTCGTGACCCGTCATTCCACCTGTATGCGGGGTTGGCTGGGGCGGTTGTGGCGTGGTGGCAGCCGTGCTGGGTAGTTGCTGCTGAGGGCGTCTTGAGCATTTGAGAAAAAAAAGGTTTGGTGGTCCAGCTTGCCCAGTCTGTGTTTGTTGTTTTTGGCGGTGGTGACGTACAATTTCCCCCCCCCAGCAACGGGTGGAGAGGCTGCGGCTCGACTGAGGTTGCTGGCAGAATGAAGAAGTTGGCGGGAGATGACGGGATGTCGCTGATGACGTTGGGGGATGTCAGTGCTGTGGCGGGGCTTGCGAGTGCGAAAACGCACATCATGGCGGTTGCAACCCAGGCGTGCATTGGAATGTGGGATGATCTGGGCCTGCGGCGGGGTGCCTGTACTGCTTGAGGGGCAGGGCGGTGATGCACATCGGGAGGGGCGGGTGATGCGGTGGGAATGGGCCGGTATGGCCCTACTCGCAACAGGTCGTTGGGCGTTTGTTGAGAGTTTGGTGCAGGGGTTGGATGGCTGCCCACGTGAGTGGGCACTCCGCGCGCGTAGTTGTGGTCGGTGGTGCGTGGTGGGGCGGTGGGTGGCGCGATCATGGTGTGCGTTGTGGCTGTCCATTGTGAGCCGTTTGCTCTGAAACGCCGTAAAGACAGCGGCCGGAACCCATTTGTAACTTTGACGGTGTTGATGTACATGAGGGCGGTGGCGTCGCGCACGAGTGCCACATTTTCTGGACGCGTGTCTCCTTGCAGGATTCGGCATGGGGAGTAGCCGCGCAGCACCAGATCTTTTCGCGCGCCCGATACCGCGCAGCGGTCGGGTAGGAAGCGGTGGAATGGGCGGTCGATGGTGATCCCGCAGAATGGGCAATCGCTGGTGCGTGCGGCGTTGTGCAGTGAGCGCGCTGGTGGTGAGTTGGGTGGTGTGCGTCGGTGGTTGCGGGGGTTTGGAGCGGTGGCGGGTGGATTGGGATGGGTGTTTTCCTGGCCATTCGGGCGTGTGTGCAGCACCCGCGGGATATGGTCGGGGAGGCGGTGTGAGGCGTCGGGATTTTCCTGGGGTGGGAGCGCGTCGTCCTCGGAAGGGCTGGAAGGTGTGGTGGAAGTGTTGTCGGGTGTGGAGGAGGTGGAAATGTGGGGGCGACTGTTTGTTGTGAAGTATGAGTGGGGGTTGGCGGATTGGATGATTTGTGGTGATGCATGTGCTGTGGTCGTTGGGGGTTGGGCGGTGGTGGTGACTTCTTCGTTGTGGTGGTTGGGATGGTGGTTGTGGTGGTGGTGGTGGTGGTGGGTTGTTGCGTCATGGTGGTGGTGGTGGATTGCGGTGGCGTCGCGATTGTTTGAGGGTTGAGGAGCGTGTGGGCTGTGATATTTGCGTTGTGTCCTGGCCCAAAATATGGCTGCGAGGACTGCTGTGAGCCCGAGCGTGGTGGCCAGTGCTGTGAGGCTCA
>LGRX02010536.1:0-12110 GCA_001247695.2 Cymbomonas tetramitiformis
GCAGGCGAAATTGTTGGAGGATGCGGAGAAGATCAAGTACGCCGAGAAGCTCCGCCTGATCGAGCTGAAGGCGAAGCATGCGGAGGAGAAGGCGCGGAGTTTGGAGAGGGCGATCGGGGGAGCCACTCCAGCTGCAGGGGGACCACGGAGGAGCAGGTGAAGCAGGCCGTGCTCTTGAAGGAGAAGGAGCTCCGGGCGGAGTTGGCGGAGGCCGAGCGGCAAAAGGAGGCGAAGGTGTGCGAGGAGCTTCGCCGTGAGTTGGAGCAGCAGGGGAAGGAGCGGCTCCAACTGACTGCCGAGTCCGCGGAGGAGCGAGGCCGGCGGTTGGCGGCTGAGCATTTCACCACGCTGCTGGGGGAGAAGGACGAGAGACACACGTCCGACCTCAAGCAGGCGTTCGCCTGCAACTCCGACCTGGCAAAGGAGCAGCTGAGCAGACAGGGCGCCCATATGGCGCTCATGTTCAACATGTATTCGCAGTTCACCAGCCTGGCGGCCGGTCGGTCGGGCCAAGGGGAGAACCCCGCCGCCCACGAAGGGATGGTGGCGTGTACCCAGCACCTGCTGAGCAACACGGAGCAGGGAGGCCAAAAAGGGAAGCTCAAGGAGCTCATGGCTCCCCCGGCGGTCCCCGGGAAAAGGACCCCGGAAAAGCCACCGCAGAAAAGGATGCGCGGAGACGAGCTCCGCGCATTTTTATCGGCTTGCCAGAAGGCTGCAAAAAAACTCGCAGCCGATCTGAAGAGCGAGGACGACGATACGGTGGCGGCTGCGGAGATCGAGCTCAACATCCACAAGGAGATCGTCTCGGGGGATGTTGATGCCGAAGAAGGCGAGGAGGGCAAGTCCGAGAAGATCCTCGAGCTTTTCCACTCGATGGCGGGGAAGTAGTTGCTATTTAGTTTTGCTATTGTTTACTACTTGACAGTACACTTCAAAATAAGTGCATCCCACAAGCATTTGTTGCTGACTTGTTTGCCACAAGCATCCGTTCTTGACTTGTTTCCCATGCATGCACAGCTCATGATCATGTTTAGTATCATTTCATAAGCATATAACAAACTATAACTCAAACCACTCCGAACTTGCTATCTGTTTCGCACGATCACGGGTTAGTCGGGTACATACGTAAGGAAACCCTATCAAATTCAAGCGACACACGGCCGTACGGGGCACCCGGCGATGAACCAACGACATTCCGGTCACTCATGATCATTTTGGAAGCATTTCATAAGCATATAACAAACTATAACTCAAACCACTCCGAACTTGCTATCTGTTTCGCACTATCACGGGTTAGTCGGGTACATACGTAAGGATACCCTATCCAATTCAAGCGACACACGGCCGTACGGGGCACCCGGCGATGAACCAACGACATTCCGGTCACTCATGATCATTTTGGAAGCATTTCATAAGCATATAACAAACTATAACTCAAACCACTCCGAACTTGCTATCTGTTTCGCACTATCACGGGTTAGTCGGGTACATACGTAAGGAAACCCTATCCAATTCAAGCGACACACGGCCGTACGGGGCACCCGGCGATGAACCAACGACATTCCGGTCACTCATGATCATTTTGGAAGCATTTCATAAGCATATAACAAACTATAACTCAAACCACTCCGAACTTGCTATCTGTTTCGCACTATCACGGGTTAGTCGGGTACATACGTAAGGAAACCCTATCCAATTCAAGCGACACACGGCCGTACGGGGCACCCGGCGATGAACCAACGACATTCCGGTCACTCATGATCATTTTGGAAGCATTTCAAACCAAAAACAAAAAAAAAAAAAATTGGAAGGAGTGGCGTCTTCCAATTTCGAGCGATCGTCGTTCTGTGGTGATCCACGCCACGCAATATCCCGATAATGACAGCGAAGAGTCATACGCTCGAGGTCGTGAAGACGGTCAGCCGCCATCCCGAAGGTCAAGAGACATTAGAACACGCGCTTCCTACGGGCCATCTACTTGGGCTCGACAGAATCTGCCATACCGGCACGACTCAAATTCACCTGGGAGATCTTCTTCTGGTGAATCAGACAGATCCCGAGCAAGGAAAGATTCGAAGGCGAGGAAACGCAGGCTGACTGAGCGGAGTCGGAGTGCGAGCTCGGGCTCGGGCAGTGACCACAGCGCAGCGGGGTCACGAGGCATGGTGGATCTCAGCGAGATCATCAGTGATGCGGTGGTCGCCAAGCTGCAGCAGTCCCAGTCAGAGAATGTTGTATCTGCAGGGAGTGTGCAGTCGCTGAAGGTAACAGCTCACTCAGAGGAGCAGCTTGAGGAGAAGCCAGTGGTGGACGCGGCAGTTGCTGATGCAGCCATGTTGGAAGGATCGCAGGAGGTGCGTTCTGAAGGGCAGTCCGAGGAGAAGCCAGCAACAGACGCTACAGTCGCTTGCTCGGAGGAACAACCTAATAAGGACGCGTCCGTGGTGAAACCTCCGGCTGCAGCCTCGAATGAACCTCCCATATGGCACGCAGGCATGTGTCCCACTGAGCACGGGCAGGCGCGATTCGAGTGGCTTGTACAGCAAATGCCTGTACATCTGAGAGATGACATGATGGCGAGCATACGGGTGAAACACGCCATCAGTAAGTCTTCAGAAGGGTTGACGCTGAAGGAGGCAGTGCAACTAGGCTTCCTTAAATCTTCGGACCTCGCAGCGGTTGTGGATGAGTTGCCACCTTTTGATGCTGTACGACATGTGGGGAATTATCTTGCGACGATCAACCTCAAGGCATATAACAGCGAAGGGGTGGAGCGGCAGTGGAAAGACCCAGCTAACACTGCTATGTATAGGATGGATACACCCTCGCCGCCGTCTTCAGAGGCGGAACCGATCCTGTCCGCCGAGGTGGATAATCCTGGGACACCTGAGAACGAGCCGAAGCTGAAGGAGCCCATGACGCCCACTCCGAACGCAGCTCGCCTTCAACTGGCAAAGGTGCGAAGGTCATCAATGGACACCATGGTCAATGATGGGGGCGGCGATTCTGCGACCGTGGCGAACGACCAGATCGAGACGGAGGAAGAATAATTCCGACATCTTCCTAAACGAGAGGCGAAGGTCACGGAACGCAGGGGGGCCATATTACTCGTGTCCGAGGAAATCCACAGATGGAGGGCCAGGAGGTGGATATACGCGTACTCCTGGGTTTATGGGAAGAACTGCGGGACCAAGTGGTGGACCCCCTGACGGTGGCGCAGAAGGAGATGAAGACGGCGACGATTCCCCTGAACCTCCTCGGCGACCTCCTCCTGGACGGCTCCTCAGTACCCATCGGGTGGAATTGGTGGATCTCGTCGAGGTAGATCCCTACTGGTGACCGTGCCGGATGGCCTGAGTCTGTGGACACCAACGCCGCCTGGATATTCAGATGTCCAGTACGACCTGCCCACAGCAACTGGACTATCACAGGCTGGACTACATGGCGTTGATTTTTTCTACAAGGCCTTGACGTTACTGGGCGTGCCACTCACCGCGTACATATCGGCAAGAGGATCGGTCTCGGGGTCCCCTGCACTACTTCTATCCCCCGCTGTCACCACGTACGCGTTAATGGTGAACACGCACGTGGTGGATGCGGTGTTATATGATTACCACCACAGTCCTGGGGGTAGAGGAGTGGCTCCGCCAGTGTGGATGGCTATCACAGAGTGGCCACTGGAGGAGCAATCATCTATGCTGGATAGGGACTGCCTGGCAGCCTGGTTTGAAGTTCAACGTGGCCAATGGTATGCGGACCAGTGCCACAATGAGAGGAATGTCCTGGCACTGGGAGCGCCATCAATTCCATCTAGGCCAGGCATGGGAGCTGGATGGCACGTGTATGGCATCCCCGCGGCCTTGCTTAAACAGTTATTCAGCTCTCTACCGGTGGAACAACCCGTGGGGTCAATCGCAGCGGTATGTGAATACCTAGCGGAAATACTCTGGAGAGATGAAAATGAGACAGAGCTCAACGATGAGAGAGTCTGCGCTAATCTGGAAGAAGCTGACGAGGAGCCTGTGACCTTGATGCCGGAGTACAACCCTACGCCGCCACCAGTGATGTCCGCCGACAGCGAGTGGGACACCATGGGTTCCGAATCAGCCTAACGACTGTGCATCTAAGCACAAGCGAGGACGCTTCCCACCTGAAGGGGGGGGGAGTTGTGCTAGGACAACACACGGTGTCATGCGCGGATGACTCAGCAATGTCATACATGCCGGTAGTGTCATACGCGCCTTACAGCATTAGCGCCCGAGACCCCTGTTGAGGAAGAGACCCCCCTTATATGGGAGTACACAGTACTACTGTACTGTGTAATAATGTGTCATGAAGAATACTGGCACATGATAATGCAGTACAAGCATATGATAGGTTGATGAGACTTGGCCATGCTGACTAGGATTACCTCAGAGAGCTGAGTGAATAAGTAATGGCCAAGGCCAAAGAAACAGTTGAGATTTCTAGAGTAAAACAGCCGCATGGCAAAAGTCAAATAATACCTAATTCTTACCTGCAAGTATAAGTAGTAAGTCAGGACATAGATCCTAAGAGTGACATAGCTCACTATGACCTTATAAAGCATAATATAGAACCTTGCTTTATATGAGTCCCATCACAAGTAGTTACAGTGACTGTTATGTGAGGAGGGTTACAGCTGCCTCCCACAGCATATTTCCCATATACATACCGTTTGTATCTTGAATGTGGCAAATTTACATAAGCTATATTCTGTTGTAAATTTACATAACCCGGAGTGATAGTACGCATATTTACAGCAGCTGTCTAAAACCCGAAAATCTACGTAGTGTGCTAGGACAACACACGGTGTCATGCGCGGATGACTCAGCAATGTCATACATGCCGGAAGTGTCATACGCGCCTTACAGCATTAGCGCCCGAGACCCCTGTTGAGGAAGAGACCCCCCTTATATGGGAGTACACAGTACTACTGTACTGTGTAATAATGTGTCATGAAGAATACTGGCACATGATAATGCAGTACAAGCATATGATAGGTTGATGAGACTTGGCCATGCTGACTAGGATTACCTCAGAGAGCTGAGTGAATAAGTAATGGCCAAGGCCAAAGAAACAGTTGAGATTTCTAGAGTAAAACAGCCGCATGGCAAAAGTCAAATAATACCTAATTCTTACCTGCAAGTATAAGTAGTAAGTCAGGACATAGATCCTAAGAGTGACATAGCTCACTATGACCTTATAAAGCATAATATAGAACCTTGCTTTATATGAGTCCCATCACAAGTAGTTACAGTGACTGTTATGTGAGGAGGGTTACAGCTGCCTCCCACAGCATATTTCCCATATACATACCGTTTGTATCTTGAATGTGGCAAATTTACATAAGCTATATTCTGTTGTAAATTTACATAACCCGGAGTGATAGTACGCATATTTACAGCAGCTGTCTAAAACCCGAAAATCTACGTAGTGTGCTAGGACAACACACGGTGTCATGCGCGGATGACTCAGCAATGTCATACATGCCGGAAGTGTCATACGCGCCTTACAGCATTAGCGCCCGAGACCCCTGTTGAGGAAGAGACCCCCCTTATATGGGAGTACACAGTACCACTGTACTGTGTAATAATGTGACATGTAGAATACTGGCACATCATACTGCATGATAATGTAGTACAAGCATATGATGGGTTGATGAGACTTGGCCATGCTGACTAGGATTACCTCAGAGAGCTGAGTGAATAAGTAATGGCCAAGGCCAAAAGAAACAGTTGAGATTTCTAGAGTAAAACAGCCGCATGGCAAAAAGTCAATATAATACCTAATTCTTACTGCAAATATATGCAATGAGTCTGGACATAGTTCCTAAGAATCGACATAGCTTGATTAGTCTTATATAGTGCATAATATAGAACCTTGCACTATCACATCATGATGATGACACTATGACGCCTGGACGCTAATTCATTTACCGATCCGCTATTTACGTTGTTAGTTCTCCTATTTTTCCGAGCGTCGCGCACCTCACCGAAAATTCCAGAAAACATCGCTGCCAAAAAAAAATAGAGGCTGTTACTTCAATATTTTTTGTAAAACATGTGTTTTAATAGCTCTGAGAAGTGGCGAGACGCGGGATGGCGTTGAGGCTGAGATAACCGCGGGAGTATGCCGTTGGTTTGCTAGTTTTCCGAGCGCCGGCTGAGTCTCACCTTCGCGAGAAAAAGCAAATAATCATTTTCAAGGGCCTAGAGCGGTTGCAAGTTTGTTTAAACTTTTGTTTACGAGATTTTTGAGGATCGTATGATTTCTGATTTCTCCTTTTCGGCAAAATATGTCGGGAAGAGAGTCTTTTTTCGTCGTCAGTCGATTTCCCGCTGATCGACCCGGTTTTGGGTTTCAAACGTTTTCCATGGCTAGGCATTATGAGACTCTCGATGCGCCCAGAATTTAGTGAAAATATTATGTTGGAACACTTTTATTTTTGTCGCAGGCATATCCGTGGGGCTACGAAGACGCTTTTCGACCGGACAGCCGAATTCTCCGATTTTCGGGTCTAACATTGCTCTGGGGGGCAAGATAGGACATGGGATACCCCCTAACAACATGCACCAACGCACGGGGCTACGCCCCGGCAGCAAGCGCCAACGCCCGGGAAGGCTACGCCCCCCCCCTAGCAGCACGTTTTTCGGTCAAGGGGGGGCAACCCCCCCCCTAGCAGCTTGCACGAACGTCTAGGGGATTTTGTGTACCCCCTAAGCAATGCAAATTTCCGCCAGCGCGCCAGAGCGCCCCGCGCCAGAGCGCCCCGCGCCAGAGCGCCCCGCGCCAGAGCGCCCCGCGCCAGAGCGCCCCGCGCCAGAGCGCCCCGCGCCAGAGCGCCCCGCGCCAGAGCGCCCCGCGCCAGAGCGCCCCGCGCCAGAGCGCCCCGCGCCAGAGCGCCCCGCGCCAGAGCGCCCCGCGCCAGAGCGCCCCGCGCCAGAGCGCCCCGCGGGCGCCGCCCCGCGCGAACGCCGCCCGCGCTTGACGCCCGCCCCGCGCCAGGGCGCCCGCGCGCCCAGAGCGCCCGCCCCCGCGCCAGAGCGCCCGCCCCGCGCCCCGGAGCGCCGCCCCGCGCCAGAGCGCCCGCCCCGCGCCAGGAGCGCCGCCCCGCGCCAGGCGCCCCGCCCCCGCGCCAGGAGCGCCCCGCCCGCGCGAGGCGCCCCGCCCCGCGCCAGAGCCCCCCGCGCCCCGCGCGGAGCGCCCCGCGCCAGGAGCGCCCGCCCGCTGCCGGAGCGCCCCACGCCAGAGCGCCCGCCCGCGCCAGAGCGCCCGCCCGCGCCAGAGCGCCCGCGCAGGCGCCGCGAGAGCGCCCGCCCACGCGGAGCGCCCCGCGTTAGAGCGCCCGCCCCGCGCCAGAGCGCCCGCCCCGCGCCAGAGCGCCCCGCGCCAGAGCGCCCCGCCGCCCCGCTCAATTCTACTTATGGCATTACCGCATACGACTCATCCTCGCTAGCGCTATCATGCCCCGTGGGTTTTTAATTAATCTAAGGTTCATCCACATTTATGCACACTCACACACACTCACACACGACACATACACACACATATATTAATGTATACAAATCACCATTCCATATATTTGTGACCTACATGACTTGTAAGCACAGATTATAGTGATATATATATATATATAATGTATTATCCACAGGATTCTTGTTTTCATGTCGCAAATATAACATACATGATGCACAAAAGGAGAGGAATAAATGCATTAGTGTAAGTATATGTCTTCCATATGCACCAATTCACTCACAAATATTTTCCATTCATCAAAATATCCACTATATAATTCCATATTACATATTCATCAATATTGTTACTGTCTTACTTCCAAGGATGTAAGGTTACTAATTCTACTATCATACTATTTTTGTGCACCTCGCCTCCGCTTGTTGAATTCTGTGACTAGGTGCCTCGATCCTTTCGGGCAGGGAAGATATCTTCCTGGGATTGGCCGTCCCGGGGCCGTGTCACGGAGGCCCGGGCCGAAGGCGGGCCTAAGGAAAAGTTGCGGATGGGCCGAGTCGCATTGAGGGGAAAATCGATAAATTTCCAAAATTTTATCGATTTTCGACAAATTGTCATACTTAAAATTAAAATTTTGCGCCTGCGGCGGGCAATTCGGGCAATTTTGGGTTCGGGCCGAGACGGGCCGAAATGTGGCCGAAGTAAATTCCCAATGCGGGCCGAGTCACCTCCGCGGAAGATATCTACCCTGCTTTCGGGATGTCAGCCGCCTTCTGCCAAGAGTTGTATGAAGGGTCATCATATCCCTTCCACTTCACCATGTAGTTCACAACACCTCCAATAGTCTTCTTATCTAGTACCTCTTCAATGATGAACAAATTGGCAGCTTTACAAACGGAGCATAACCAAGTACCAGAGGGAACATAATACAGAGCGGGTGACAGGCGATGAATGTGATATCCTACGTGACCTGCATGATCTCCATCACACAATATAATGGGATTTTCCACAGAGTCCTCGGGAGAGTTACATATCTCACATGGAGCAGATTCTAGATCACTCTCGTCACATTCCGAGGACGAATTCACAACTCGGTACACCTTCTGACGATCTAGTGAGAACATATTAATGATGTGCGCCATGTGCTCATGCAAACGCTCAATCAACTCCTTCTTTGTTCCAAAAGGGCTCAGCCCGATCCGATCATCATCCAGCATACGAACATAATTCGATTTGATCCCCGCACCATGCTTCAACCCTTGAATACTTGGCCGACACAAATGAATCACTTTCTCCACCACCAAGCGCATCTCACTAAATTCTAGATCCCGTTGAATAGCCTCTGATGCAGCCTCTTTGCGCTCCTCTTCCTTAATGAAATCCTTCATTCTCTTTTCACTGAAGAATCGACGCAGACGAGCGACACCATCCTTCGAACCAGGAAATAACATGCCTGCTAAGCGCGCCTGCATAACCAAAGGTCTCATCACACAAAGTAATTAATACGAAATTCCATCATTCACCTAAAATGACTCTGCCTACGATGCGACATGGAGTGGCACTTTGATTTGTATCAAGTTGTGTGGAAATGAACACCCTACTAGTACTCAAGGCGTGGGCACCATCGGGAAAGTAATTCCAATTTGAAAGCACACTTGCATGCACATATTATACACAACACAAAGACTCGGCTAAGTTGAAATGCCAATTTGTCGCGTTTCCCATGCAGATCCTCATACCTCAACACCGGACACACAACACGTGCCATGGGTAACAAAAGGCGTTTCTCCGGTTTTGCATCGCAGGTGTGTGATGGCTGCCCGTGAATAGTTCCTAAAACGCGAGAACTCCGCAAGCTCGCGCGATATAGGAACCATCCGAGGCCAGCTGCCCCCATCCCCTGCAGTTGTGCACATGCCTCCTATCATTACACGTACACAATGAAAGCCGTGCATGCTTTGCCCGTGCAGTGCCCTCGCAGGTGTGTGATGGTTGCCCTTGAATAGTTCCTAAAACGCGAGAACTCCGCAAGCTCGCGCGATATAGGATCCATCCGAGGCCGGCTGCCCCACCCCCTGCAGTTGTGCACATGCCTATCATCCCACGTACACAATGAAAGCCGTGCATGCTTTGCCCGTGCAGTGCCCTCGCAGGTGTGTGATGGTTGCCCGTGAATAGTTCCTAAAACGCGAGAACTCCGCAAGCTCGCGCGATATAGGAACCATCCGAGGCCAGCTGCCCCACCCCCTGCAGTTGTGCACATGCCTATCATCCCCCGTACACAATGAAAGCCGTGCATGCTTTGCCCGTGCAGTGCCCTCGCAGGTGTGTGATGGCTGCCCTTGAATAGTTCCTAAAACGTGAGAACTCCGCAAGCTCGCGCGATATAGGAACCATCCGAGGCCAGCTGCCCCACCCCCTGCAGTTGTGCACATGCCTATCATTACACGTACACAATGAAAGCCGTGCATGCTTTGCCCGTGCAGTGCCCTCGCAGGTGTGTGATGACTGCCCTTGAATAGTTCCTAAAACGCGAGAACTCCGCAAGCTCGCGCGATATAGGAACCATACAGTGCCGAGGCCAGCTGCCCCCACCCCCTGCAGTTGTGCACATGCCTATCATCCCCCGTGCGTACACAATGAAAGCCGTGCATGCTTTGCCCGTGCAGTGCCCTCGCAGGTGTGTGATGGCTGCCCTTGAATACTTCCTAAAACGCGAGGACTCCGCAAGTTCGCGCGATATAGGATCCATCCGAGGCCAGCTGCCCCACCCCCTGCAGTTGTGCACATGCCTATCATCCCCCGTACACAATGAAAGCCGTGCATGCTTTGCCCGTGCAGTGCCCTCGCAGGTGGGTGATGGCTGCGCTTGAATAGTTCCTAAAACGCGAGAACTCCGCAAGCTCGCGCGATATAGGAACCATCCGAGGCCAGCTGCCCCACCCCCTGCAGTTGTGCACATGCCTATCATCCCCCGTACACAATGAAAGCCGTGCATGCTTTGCCCGTGCAGTGCCCTCGCAGGTGGGTGATGGCTGCCCTTGAATAGTTCCTAAAACGCGAGAACTCCGCAAGCTCGCGCGATATAGGAACCATCCGAGGCCAGCTGCCCCACCCCCTGCAGGTGTGCACATGCCTCCTATCATTACACGTACACAATGAAAGCCGTGCATGCTTTGCCCGTGCAGTGCTCTCGCAGGTGGGTGATGGCTGCCCTTGAATAGTTCCTAAAACGCGAGAACTCCGCAAGTTCGCGCGATATAGGAACCATATAGTGCCGAGGCCAGCTGCCCCCACCCCCTGCAGTTGTGCACATGCCGCCTATCATTCCCCGTGCGTACACAATGAAAGCCGTGCATGCTTTGCCCGTGCAGTGCCCTCGCAGGTGTGTGATGGCTGCCCTTGAATACTTCCTAAAACGCGAGGACTCCGCAAGTTCGCGCGATATAGGATCCATCCGAGGCCAGCTGCCCCACCCCCTGCAGTTGTGCACATGCCTATCATCCCCCGTACACAATGAAAGCCGTGCATGCTTTGCCCGTGCAGTGCCCTCGCAGGTGGGTGATGGCTGCCCTTGAATAGTTCCTAAAACGCGAGAACTCCGCAAGCTCGCGCGATATAGGACCATCCGAGGCCAGCTGCCCCACCCCCTGCAGTTGTGCACATGCCTATCATCCCCCGTACACAATGAAAGCCGTGCATGCTTTGCCCGTGCAGTGCCCTCGCAGGTGTGTGATGGCTGCCCTTGAATAGTTCCTAAAACGCGAGAACTCCGCAAGCTCGCGCGATATAGGATCCATCCGAGGCCAGCTGCCCCACCCCCTGCAGTTGTGCACATGCCTATCATCCCCCGTACACAATGAAAGCCGTGCATGCTTTGCCCGTGCAGTGCCCTCGCAGGTGTGTGATGGCTGCCCTTGAATAGTTCCTAAAACGCGAGAACTCCGCAAGCTCGCGCGATATAGTCACCATCCGAGGCCAGCTGCCCCCACCCCCTGCAGGTGTGCACATGCCTCCTATCATTACACGTACACAATGAAAGCCGTGCATGCTTTGCCCGTGCAGTGCCCTCGCAGGTGTGTGATGACTGCCCTTGAATAGTTCCTAAAACGCGAGAACTCCGCAAGTTCGCGCGATATAGGAACCATACAGTGCCGAGGCCAGCTGCCCCCACCCCCTGCAGTTGTGCACATGCCTCCTATCATTCCCCGTGCGTACACAATGAAAGCCGTGCATGCTTTGCCCGTGCAGTGCCCTCGCAGGTGTGTGATGGCTGCCCTTGAATAGTTCCTAAAACGCGAGAACTCCGCAAGCTCGCGCGATATAGGATCCATCCGAGGCCGGCTGCCCCACCCCCTGCAGTTGTGCACATGCCTATCATCCCACGTACACAATGAAAGCCGTGCATGCTTTGCCCGTGCAGTGCCCTCGCAGGTGTGTGATGACTGCCCGTGAATAGTTCCTAAAACGCGAGAACTCCGCACGCTCGCGCGATATAGGAACCATCCGGGGCCAGCTGCCCCATCCCCTGCAGTTGTGCACATGCCTCCTATCATTACACGTACACAATGAAAGCCGTGCATGCTTTGCCCGTGCAGTGCCCTCGCAGGTGTGTG
>LGRX02010537.1:0-28038 GCA_001247695.2 Cymbomonas tetramitiformis
ATATCATCACATGAATTCGAGTTTCGTCTCGTGCGGGGTCAACGAAAATATCATCACATGAATTCGATTGTCGTCTCGTGCGGGGTCTGCGAAAATATTATCACATGCTCTAACATGTCTCGTGTGGGGTCTAAAATGTTATCTCATAAATGTTCATTTTTTGGTATCGTATAAAACTCGATAAACCTATCCGGAAAATTCAAAATTGTACATTGAAGTATTTTTGCTTATGGCACATTCACCCGCTTGCTATAATTTGAGTGGTGAGGTCTCACAGCACCAAGAGCCTTGACATGTTGAGCAAGTTGATCACGACGGTCTCCATAATAATTTGCACCAATTATGACCTCCTCGGATAAGCTCATATCGCTTTCTCCATTGTCGAGGGCATCGCCAGACAAGATGTCCGAAGTGGTGTGTAACTCAAAGTCACGGTCGACATCATCAAATTCGCGGGTACCATCATCATACTCCGTGAAGGGTGTGCGCTCTGGTACTTCATCATTGCCAGACACATCGATGCAATAATTGTGCAAGCTACAACATGCCATGAACAATGCCACAGCATGGCCAGGCGTTTTGCGAGGGGCATCCGGGCTAGCATCACCCTCGATAAGTTTGTCTCCAAGAAGACTCACGGTCAAAGCCTTCCGAAGTACTCCAAACCGCCGAAACAATATCCCAAAAGAACACTCCACATTATTGCGGGTGATTGATTGGTAGTAATTGAAGTTGTCTTTTTGGGCCTCGAGTAACTTTCCAGGATAAGGACAAATAATGGAATCGGGTGCGATACCTTTATACGCCTCGTCGCCCATGATATAGAATGGTGAAGGTAGCTTGCCGTTTACCAGATCTTGTCCCAAGGTGCTCATGAGGATTGCCAGAGAGTCGTTAGTGTTTCCCTTTGCCTCAATAGAAACGAAAGTAAACTGCCGCTTGGCATTGCAAAGACATTGAGCATTCAAGCTAAAGAACCCCTTGCGGTTATAAAAAGAGCGAGCATCTGGCTGTTCAGATTCAAATGGCTTTTGAATCTCAATTGGCACTCCATCAAGGGCACCCACACAATTCGGCAAGGTGCCATTCGATCTCTTTTCAAAATCAATTGCCAAGGCATCGAGTGCTGTCACGTCGTCCCATGGAAAGACAATGGGTAGAATATCTGGCAAGGCATAAATGCATTCCCAATACATCTTGTAGAACTGAGAGCCCGAAATGCCATGTAAATCGATGATGTCAAGGAAATGTCCGCCACCAAGGTGTCGGAGTGTAATAGAGAGTTGGATATGCCGGTAATATGGGATTCGTTTCCCCTTCATACCCTTTCTCCTACTAGGCTTATCCCCAAAATGGTGTGCTAGCTTTTGAACTAAGTCCTCGAAGGGAGCTTTGTGCATTTTGTACCTCATTTGAAACTCGGTGTCGGTTAAGTTATCCCGGCGGTCTGGCCATATTAGATATGGTCTCTCTTTGTTAGCGGTCCTACCCTCGACAGAGCCCCAATAGTGCTTGTCCAATTTGACAGATGCTACTTGGTGTTGTGAGCTCGCTTGTGCACGTCGTTTTGAAATGAGTGACACCAAGTGTAAGAATGGAAGGCTAGCCGTCGCTGTGGACAAGGTTGATGCACGCGTGATAGGAGTGGCCTGCGAGAATGTAAGCAAACAAGTTCACGTAGCTATACTAGTGCATACCACAAGGAACAATTGGACCCTCACTAATCGGATAGACACAACAATTTCGAGGAAATATTACTTTGAAAAAGTACGAAGTAAATCTAGGTTAGCAATCTATCAAGGCATTATGAAGAAAGCTAGCTAAGCTCCAAAGGTGGAAAGCGATCGTGAGTTCACGTAGGAACCCCAACAGTAACGATGAGCACCCCCTGTGAGACGAATCTCTGCGCATGCATGCTTTAGGCGGGCGTTGAAAATAAAGTAATCCTCGTCGTGGAGTTGGAAGCCAGCACGATGGGAAGCTTGGCACCACTCGCCACCTTCAAAGGTTCCAGTGGGTGGCAGGATGTGCAAAACTTTCAAGGTGGTGTAAGTGTCTACCTGATCAGACATGTCCTTGTGTATTTTGGAGTGGCTATCTATGGTGAAGTATGCTTGAAGCAAGGGGTGTCCTTTGTGATAAGGGATTCCATGCAACTCGCAGAGCTCTCTCACGCTACGATTTGTCAATCGGAGTAGTGGTTCGCGCTCTAGACCCCTATAGATCTGGCGCTGCAAAGCTTTCATCTGCCCTGCCCAAGAGTTGTACTCTCGAGTGAAGTGTCCCAAGGGATGTTTAGGGGTTGGGGGTGAAACGATAAACTTGTCGAAGGGACGAAACAACCCATTCTTCGGCCAAGGAGAGTCAGCAGGTTCAGCCCACCTGTAGGGAAGGAGGCGTGAGGATCGCGGTCAGAAGGAAGAGGAGGAACACGACGAACTTCATGTTGAAGACAAAAGAGATTCAACTGCGAGGATACCTATGACGAAGACCCATACAATAAGCGTAAAGCGCAGAGTATTCGGAATGGATACTTCTCTTCAAAGGAGGGTGGAAGTTGACTCCCATATCGATTGACGCCAGCACTCTATTTCTCTCCCTAGGCTCTTGAAACTCAGGTTGATTCCATCTAGCACAAACGAAGTGCATGGAGGAGTAATCTAAAACCACGTTCTTTTGATCGCGTTTGGTGCTCCAGTAATTAGGAAGTGCAACTCCATAGCGCTCGCGAGAATTATGCAAGGGGACCTCATCGCTTTTCAGATCCCCAAGACGCGATGTTACCCACTTGCTGGGAGCACTATCCAAGGGGTCCAATGGACAAACGGTAATGTTCCAATCCCACGTGTCTCCTTTGTAGAAGGATTCCATAAACCCATTGGTAGCATCAAACAGGGGCTTGGAAATACACGAAAACCTGCACGCATTTTTAAAACTCATGTGTACGAACTCACCAGATCCTGAAGCGCTGTAAAAAAGAAAAAAGCCGCCCTTGCTCGTATCTCTCTGTAAAATTTCGAAAAGAAACAGCACTGCACGCGAATGTTTTTGCAGATTGTGGGCCTCCACGTACACCTAGGACACTGGTCAGATGAAAAATCGCACGGTCTTTCCGATTTCTGATGTGGAGGAATATTTCCTACGATTGCGAATCTACGTCATGTCGGGGAGGGCTTAATGGAAAAAGTTCATTCTATAAACTGGTGACAGTCGCCGACGCCGACGCCGACGCCGACGCACCGTGACGTGACGTGACACCAATCCATAGAATCGGACTTAGTGAATGAATCACTACAACTGACTACTGAAACGAGGAAAAGCCGCGATCATCGATCTTGATCGATTCCCAAGGCTCGAGAAACTCTCAGTTTTGCTCTTGCTGAGAGCTCAGACCGAGAGCAGCGAAACGAAAGAATACTTGCTTAAAATTGCATAAACTCGCGACCGGAATGCCAGACGATGATGATCACGTATCATCGTCATTCGTACAGAGTCGCGTGATTATTCATGAATATTTGAGAACGATTTTAGCGTACTAAACTCCTGCTGTGGGAGGGCGTGGTACACACTTCCATCAGGTTAGGCGGCAAGGGTAAATTATTCCCCATCATTAGAATGTAAAGTAGCAAATTTCCGCTCCGCTGCTCTCGAATACCATACACTACTTGTTGTACGCTTTACCGATGATACGTTATAGTCTCCCTAAGTTGGCATTTTATGGTTGCTCAACACCGTCTTGCAGACACTTGAAAAACACGACGCAACACCAACTCTGTGACTCACCAGTCGTGCTTGCGGAGGATGGCTGCTCTGTCTCCGGGATAATCTGAATGATTTCTCCATCGCGCCATTTAAGATGAACGCGCTTCTGCAAGGTAGCCGCCCTCTAAGTTTTGCAGCCTCGAAGGCCACTTCCTTCTTTCCTCTGAAATTGTAAGGAAAACAACTAAACCTGGGGGAAAATGATTCACACTTTGACAGGGTACCAATGTCTTAGATTAGTTTTTATAATAGCATTTCCCGCGCTGGTTACCTCGAAGAGCTGGGTGCCCTTTGATACGGAAGTTGATGTTCGCCTACACGGGATTTCTTTTCCGACAAGGTCTGTGGCCCATTGATTTCATCAATGGCCCCGTGGTCTGAAAAGCAACACGCATGTGTAAAAAGCAAAGCTGTATTTTCTTTCATGTGTCTATCATGCGGTGGTGATGTGACAGTGGCGCGGTCGCTCATCATGCCTCGCCTGAACCAATTGAGCTCTATGGGTGTCGTCTTGAGTGCCGAGAAACAGCGGGCTCGTATGCGTATCTTGCAGCGAAGACGGCTGGGCAGCAGGGGAGAGCAATACCGTGCTTCATACCTCAGATGGTGGCCTGTCCTGGGAGCCGCAAAATACCTCGTTCTCGACCTCTCAGACATGGCTGAGCGTCAGGTGGGCATGATCCACACCTCGAGCTTCGAAGCGGGTTTTACGGGGGGCGCGAGGAACTCGTGGGAATATTATTCTCTCCTTCTTCCTGAGTGTGGTAGTTGCCTGGGGTTGACCTCGTTTCGTTCACGATTCTGTCGTGCAGCTTCGCGAAGCATTCCCGCACCGGATGGCTTGTCGGGGACGCTGGACAAGTCGTGTGCACGAAGGACGGAGGCAGCACGTGGTCCGCCCAAGAGAGCTCCGTCACTGACACGCTGAACAGCGTGCAGGTGCGACAACATTTTCCCGCTCGGTGCCCGCTCGCGCTATGCGTGCGTCTTCCCTCAAGATATTCACCCCCGCCACCCACGTGGGCTGTTCCTATGTTACCGATGCAACCATACCGATGCATCCTCATTTGACTCCGGTGTTAATCACGCTCTAAACACCGAGATTGCAACTCGCGTAAGGGATCCGCTTTGTGGAGCGCACAGAAAAGAGCCAAATCGCGTTTCTCGATTTCGCGGTTTCACTGATGTGGGATATCCCCTCACGGGCCGCATTCCCGGAGCACACTCACATTCACTGCTTTCTTTGGATCTTCACACCGCGACATACCCATGTACAGGAGCTTGCCTCTCGCTGAGCCCCTTCGCACCTCCCAGGCTGTGGACGAGAACACTGTCTTCGCGGTCGGAGCACGCGGCGCGCTGGTGCGCACGATTGACGGCGGGGCAAACTGGGCGGAGCCTGAAGCAGTCAGGAGCACCTCTCAGGTGATACTGCTCTTCTCTTTTGACCCGCGCGTAACCCCCTTGTCCATAACGGCAGCTTGCTCCTCTCTTGCCCATCGTATTCCCCCCCAGTCCCCACGCCCTGTTGCACTCTGCTACAATACTTGGGCTCCTTCCCATGAACTCAAATCCTTTGCCTCGAAACAAATGACGTCACATAGAGCCTGTGTAAACAAACAGGCGCACAGCGGTGCACGGCTTTGGGTGGACAAGGATGTCGCACGGGCTCAAATTGAATCCCGGAGGCGAGGGGGTGGCGCAGGATCTCTTCGGTTTGTCTTTTGCGAACGGCCTTGTCGGGTGGGCCGTGGGCTCATACGGCCTAGTGCGCCACACTCAAGACGGCGGCAGCAGCTGGGCCACTCAGCTTAGTCACACACACAGCAGTGAGCGCCCCTTGCCCCACTATAGCGCTCACAACCTCACAAGGATTTGTGCCGCGTCTGCACCACGTACTTGTTGCACCACCCTTGGGCTGCAGCCTAATTGGGAAGCATTTCAGGGGGGTAGCACTCCAAAATGCAAGCGGCAGCAATGGCCACAGTCCAGGTCAAACCCCCAGGGTCGGCTTGAGGAGGCAGCCACATCGCCAGGGGATGAGACCTATACAACTCATTGTTGGGGTGAAGCTTTCTTCTTGAAGTGGGTGAGCAGGGTTGCGGCCCCCCCTCCAGCCCGGACGAGTAGGGTTACACGCGTGCTCCAGCCATGAGAAAGAATACCAGGCCGCCCTCCAACCCGGACGTGCAGGGTTGTAGGCCCTCTCCGGTCATCAGGTAAAATGTTACTGAGGGAGTGGTATGATGGGCTGTTCATGTGCCGATGCAGATCTGAATGCGATTGACATGGTGTTCACAGGCCTCGTGTACTCGGGTACGGGCACATTCCTTGAGACTAGGGAAGGGTCCCCCTGTCGGCGGGTTGGTGCTGAGATCGCGCGCACATGCCCTCCGCAACACTGTCGTATCTCAACTTCTGTAGGTAGTGGCCCCTCTGTCAGAGCGGGGGTCTAACTTCGAAGGTGGATGGGGACTTGTACAACTGTGGCAGGTTGGGCAGTCGGGGACACGGGGCACATAATCTATACCGAGGACGGGGGCGAGACGTGGGAAGTGCAGAAAGGTTGTGACCAGATACATGACCTTACACGATGTTGGTGCTGGTGCCTAATCCGGGGGGAAGCCGCACCCCCTCCCCCATCGCCTTCCCCACCTCCTCACCATCCCCTCCGTTGCCCCCCCGCCTCACTCCTCTCCCTCTCCCTGTGCCACCTCCCCACCCCTCCCATACCCCCACCTCCCGCCACAGCCCCCACCAAACACCGCCCGCTCCACCACCGCTCGCCCAGCCCTCCGCGTTACCTTCCCCCATCTTCCACCGCTCCGTCCCTCAAGACCTCCACCACCGAGTCCCCCTCCACCTCCGACGCTCCCCCTCCTGCAAACCCTCCACAGCCTCCAAAGGTCCTGTGAGGGTTCGTGAGTATTAATAGGGTGCTCGGAGTGGTATTGGGTGGAGGAGCTTTGCCCACCACCGCCGCCCACCCCTCCACCACCCGGGACACCCCCCCTTCGTTGCCCTGGTGGTATCGTAAACCGGAGTGGATCCCTCCCTCCCCTCCCGTCCCGCTCCGTTGCCTCCCCACCTCCCCTTCCCCCACCATTCCACCACCAAAGCCTCCACTCTGCCGTCTCCACCCCCTCCACCTCCCATCACCACCACCACCTTTACCTCCCCCTCCCTTCTCCCCTGCCTCACCACCTCCCCCACCAGGCTTCCCCTCCTCCTCCATTTCTGTCGGTGTCCCCCTCCCCCACCTCCACCACCTTTACCTCCCCCAGCTCCTTTGCCACCTCCTTGCCACCTCCTCCCCCACCTCAGCCACCTGCCATCACCAGCTCCACCCCCACCGCCCATCCCATTCCGTCCTGCTCGACCCCCAAACCTTCACCGCCCCCACCCCCGGCACCTCCACCTGCTGCCCCTCCCCTTTCGGCGTTTGCGGTGACCCCCCACCCGACCCGTCACTTTGAGCATTTTCGCATGTTGGTGAAGAGTCTAGCATACAACCGTTGAGATGCCACAAGCGCACCACCTCGAAGCACGAGGGTTCATCAAGGCTTCTCTGGACTTTAGCTTTAGCTTTGCACGGTGTTTCACTCGGACCCCAATAGACGATCAGGCGTTGCGTGGAGGGTGCGGTACTCACGGTCCAAGGGTTATCTATTCGGCCTTGTGTACACCAATCACCTCATCTAATACCCTTCGATGGCAGATGCCGAGCATGCTTCTGCTGAAGGCAGGTGCTGACGCCACGTGTCACCACGATGCAACATCGCCGCAATTCAAACTCAGCGCGTGGTCTGGCAAGCAAAGGTCCCTTTTGGGGCCTGTGCGCACCCATACAGCGATGCAAGTTACAGTGGCAGCGCCAGGATGAGACGCGTCAACACTCTCCTGGAGAAGCACTGTTTGACACCGCGAGTGGAGAGAGGGGGGGAGGCGGGACGTTCAGGTCGGCCAGGCGCATGACGCGGTGTGCTTCACGATCGACGGAGGTGCGGTGTTTGAGGAGGAGAGCCAGATCAAGAACGGCCGCGCTCTATGGGCCATCGAATGGAAGGTACTAATGCAGCGCCGATACCCACTTCGTCGCCCGCCACCCCTGGCCTCTCCTCTATGAGGTTTCACACGGCCCGCCACCCCTGGCCTCTCCTCTGTGAGACGCTCCGGCATCTCACTGCAGACACGATGAAGACACACTCAGCATGGACTGCGCTTTAGTACTATGATCTCAATCGTTTGATCGTCGCCGTTGGAGCATCTCTGCTTTGTCTTGCTGGAAGTGAAGTGTCACCGGGCCGGCAACTCTTGGAAGTGACATCATTTGCAGATCACGAGGGAAACATGTCACCCTCGGTAGGAAGCACCCCTGAGCGATATCTGGGCACACCTACCTATACCTCCCTCAAATGGCCACGGCAGGTGTCTGAGCGATATCTGGGCACACCTACCTATACCTCCCTCAAATGGCCACGGCAGGTGTCTGAGCGATATCTGGGCACACCTACCTATACCTCCCTCAAATGGCCGCTGCAGGTGTTTGAGCGATATCTGGGCACACCTATACCTCCCTCAAATGGCCGCAGGTGTCTGAGCGATATCTGGGCACACCTATACCTCCCTCAAATGGCCGCTGCAGGTGTCTGCGCGATATCTGGGCACACCTATACCTCCCTCAAATGGCCGCTGCAGGTGTCTGCGCGATATCTGGGCACACCTATACCTCCCTCAAATGGCCGCGGCAGGTGTCTGAGCGATATCTGGGCACACCTACACCTCCCACAAATGGCCGCGGCAGGTGTCCGAGCGATATCTGAGCACACCAATACCTCCCTCAAATGGCCACTGCCCCTGCAGCAGCCGCCTATCTGATGACGAGGCGCCCCTGCAGCGGCCGCCTATCTGATGACGAGGCGCCCCTCTGCAGCGGCCGCCTATCTGATGACGAGGCGCCCCTGAGGACGGGGTGCTTTTGGATGCAGGATGAGTGGTCTGGCGATCTCGTAGCTGCAGGTGAGCATGGTCAGATCATCATCTACAGGTGAGTTTCCTGTCAAAGATTTTCCTCGTAACCCCCTTGACAGTCCTCACGCTGAAGTAGGGGTGGATATTAGCCTCTCTTTGCCCATCGGGCGGCGATGCCAATAGCTGCGCTGCATAGGCGTACGCTGAAAGCTTGCTTTCCTCTGACGAGATGACTTTAGAGTCCATTTCGTGTGCGCGCCTCCAGCAGACCTGCAGTCCTTGCAGCGGTGGAGAGTCTATTTTGTTGGGTGTGGAAGGAAGGCACAAAAACAGAGCTGTGCGTCGGTTCGCACCCTTTCGTACACTTGTCACCTGAGACAGCGGTGCTAACAAACTTGGACACGGCGCTGCCCTCGAGATGTGATCTGCCGCCGCTCAGCTCGACCAGGCTCACGTTTTGAGCCTGCAAGGATTCTGCGGCCTCCGGTGGAACACTTCTTCCGCCCCCGATACACTGTTCCTACCTGTACAGCTGGTCCAACTCCGGCGGGTTCCTCCGGCACTTGCGCACTCCTCCTCAGGAAAGAATGAGACGCCGCCTTGTCCAGCGTGGCTCTGGGATCCATTTATGTCTGTACAGCAGATGTGACCTGTGACCACCCCCTTACTTTAGGGGCGCCCCTTTTCCAGCATCCCCCCCGCTGCCGACGCGCACGTTGCAGCTGTTGTCCTCGGTCCCCCCTGGGAGGAGCACACCTGAGGCTGTCCAGCGCTAGCCTTACCCAGATGTTGGCCAGTCCATAGCAGCCCCCGAAACCCTGTTCCATTCGCGCCCAGCAGCCTCGAGTAGCCGCCGGCTTTCAGAGCCCGCCCCGATGTAATTCTCCGCCAAGCTCCCGAGGAGCCTGCCAGCGCCCCAGGCGCGATGACGCGAGAGAGCTCTGCGAATTGAGATAGGGACTGATGAGATCATGCAAAGGGGCTTGACCGGCAGAGGAGCCCACCGCCACCCCCTCCACCGCCATCACCCTCCTCCCCCACCCCCTCCCATAGTTTGGTCCCCACCCCCCCTTCCGCCATCCCCTCCACCATCTCCTCCACCCCCACCTCCCCCACCGCTCCCTTCCATCTCCTCCACCTCCTCCACCGGCTGGGCTGCTCTTCAGGTGAGACTCCTGGCACATCGCGATTGACCGACCCGTTACGTGGAGTCGTGATAGTTCCGAAGAAGATGGAAGTGCGCAGTTTTGGTACGCGCCAACGGCGGACGTGGGGCGGTGCATTCTATGACAAGTCTATTATTACAACAAAAATGTCCGAAGAGTTCAACAGGAGGGCTTCGAGGTCCAAAGGGGGAGAGAGGGTGCAGTGTGCAGTTCGATGGGCCGGGAACAGTACCTGCAGCTGCCGGTGATCGAGGACGTGGTGGGAATCTCTCCTTGTGGGCGAGCAGGCAGCCGTGCAGCCTGGGGGGGCCGCACTACCTCCTGGACGCGCGCTACGGCAACCTCGAAGGCCGCTTTGCAAGTGGGGAGCCTGGATGCCCCGCATGGTGACCTTTCCCCCCTCCCCCATTCCCTCCCTTGTCCTTAATCTGCTCTCCCTTCGCCTTTAGCCCCCTTTGCCCCTTCTTCATCACCTCTCAACCCTTTCCGTCTTGCCCCCATCCCCTCCTCCCTCGCCCCTTTTCCCCTTGCCTCTTATCCTCCCTTCACACGCTTTTCTGCCTCATCCCCTCATGCTCTGCCTCGCACGCCTCATCCCCTCATGCTCTGGCTCGCACGCCTCGTCCCCTCATGCATGCTCTGGCTCGCACGCCTCGTCCCCTCATGCTTTGCCTCGCACGCCTGGCTGTCACCTCCTCGCCCTCACGGAGTTTCCCTTTCGGTTCACGCACGTGTTGCTCCTCGCATCCTCGCCTCCCTTTCTTGTCTCCAGCCTACTCGGCGATTCTTGCTCCCTCTCCTACTCCGCCCACACCGTTCACTTGCGTCTGAACTCTGTTTTCGCCCCCATCTCCTATCCCTGCCTGTCTCCCCCATGTCCGCTTGGGGGCTCGGGCGCTTCTTGAGGGCAGGGCTAGGAGCCATGCTGGGGTTTGGAAATCTGTGTGGTTGGCGAGCCTCGATATAAGAACCCAAACGAAGGGTTGAGGGAGGAGCTCGCAGGGACCTGTGACGACGATTAACTGATTGTGCCAACTTAGGGGCCGGGCGATTTGGGGCTTTCTCTCGGTTCTCCTGTACTCGGGTGCGGTGCTGTATCAAGTGTCTTGATGCCACTGGGCCCCCGTTGCTTATTGGAAAATCTATCTGCGGTCTTCTCACTCTCCCCTCCCCCCTCCCCGCTCTCCCTCACCCTCTGATTCCCCCCTCTTCACGCGGCTTTTTGGGTCCAAGTACTTAGAGTCCGAGGACCAAGGGTCCTTGCCCGATCTAACAGCTGGACAGAAATTGGATTGTGTGTGGCAGATGGGCTGACCTTAGCAGATCTGTGGTTGGGGTGGTGCCTGCAGTAACATTGGCTTAGCGTGGACCACAGTATACGTGGATGGTGCTCGGGTCAATGCATCATGGGACTTCATTCCGGTGCCTCTCCCGCCTGAATGAAGCATATTGCCCCTCCTGTGCCGTGGCCGTAGTAGCAACCTCGGAGCCCCTCACAGCCGCGCAGACCCCGCGTGCTTCCTTCAAGCTCTGATCCCCGCACGAAGCTTCAATGAAGGTCGCCCTGCACCAACAGGCGTCCCTCGCATGCTGATACTGAAGGTGCCTCCTTTCTTGAGCTGCTGCACAGGTGGACGCCTGGTTCCATCTGCACGTGGAGTCGACGGCGCGTTTCTCCGATGACATCACGCTAATGACACGCGTGGCCTTTGGCTCAAACAGGTGTGCGGCCCGCCCTGCACTCCGTCGTACAGGGCGTCCGCCTGCAGCCTCGCACCTCTGCCGCCCTCACTTTCTGCTCTGACCAGCACAAATGCGTCGGCAGCTGTTAGAGGAACATGACCTTGGCCACGGTGAAGCGCTGTCCTCCAGGAAACAGAAGCGGGCTTCACCTGTGCTTCTGGGGCAGCGCGTGTGAAGATGCGCGCTCAGGGTCCCCAAGCCGCCCTCCTGGCCGGTGCTCAGGTGGCGTTGTGGAGCGCCCGTACAGCCAATCGGCTGGGATTGAGATTGGGAGGGGATTGACGCCGCAGCGCACCCCTCGGAAGCCTGGACAGCCACGTCGGCTTCCTCAAGGGGGGCCTAGCGGAGGCTTACTTCTGGCGGGAGTACCTCCTGCTCGCTCATGTGCAGGTTCGCCCCTGGCCTCCTCGCCTGCTTTCATAGAACATTACGGTCCAAGGCAGCAGAGAGGGTTGCGAAGCCCAAAGCGGCGTTTCCTAAACCTTGCCCATATTCCGTGAGATGCGCTGCGTGCGTTCCAATTGGTGGAGCCGCGCCGTCTCGAGCCCCGAGGTGTTCGAGCCCCGGGGTGCCCGATGGCCCTCCTCGGATGTGAGACAGGGGGCTCGGCGAGCGCGTACTGCGCGGAAGGCCAGCTCATGCATCAGGTTGTGCGCCATCTGTCTTGCCAGTCAAAGAGCGCTGATGGTGGATTCCATTCTGCCACAGGATTGCTGCTCCACTTCTGCCACCCACTGAGCCAGGCATTCCCATGCAGGTTCTAGCCGAGGGCTTCGACCAGACATACCCGGGAGGCTTCCTGGCTGCACACTACGCCCTCGAGGAGGGGTCTGGTCCGTACGTCTACGAGCTTTCCACCCTCTGTGAGCGCTCCAGCATTCAGCCCCCGCCTCCACATGGACCGCCCCTCGCACCCCCATCTCCAACCTTACCACCTCCACCCCCTGCTCCCCCCTCCGCCCCCTTCACCAAGCAGCCCTCCACCATCCTCTTCACATCCTCCTTCGCCCTTACCCCCACTCACCTTCCCGCCCTCCCCTCCACCTTCACCATTTCCACCAGCCACAAGGTAGGCAGTGCCACATTCTCGACCGACACAACTGGGCCTGTAGCATGGGTCTCCGATTGGAGCCCACCGCACGTGTCCTCGAGGCTACCGGGTCTGCCGCTTCGCAGATTTCAATCACTCTGACATCATGACGCCCGTTGCATCATGACGCACGTGTCCTCGAGGCTACCGGGTCTGCCGCTTCGCAGATTTCAATCACTCTGACATCATGACGCCCGTTGCATCATGACGCACGTGTCCTCGAGGCTACCGGGTCTGCCGCTTCGCAGATTTCAATCACTATGACATCATGACGCCCGTTGCATGCTTGTGGCGCGGGTTTCTCGTGCTTCGCGGATCGATCTGCCAACAGACACTCTGACAACCGCCTGTACAAATGTGTGGCTAATCCTTGGACCGACTCCTTTGGCACCGCGTAGCCACAGAAGATCAGCTACACTGTGTACCCACACCGGGGATCAAAGGATTCAGAACACACTTCTCCTGTGTGTGGCTTATCCTTGGACCGACTCCTTTGGCACCGCGTAGCCACAGAAGATCAGCTACACTATGTACCCACACCGGAGATCAAAGGATTCAGCACACA
This sequence comes from Cymbomonas tetramitiformis, assembly GCA_001247695.2. Lineage (NCBI taxonomy): Eukaryota > Viridiplantae > Chlorophyta > Pyramimonadophyceae > Pyramimonadales > Pyramimonadaceae > Cymbomonas > Cymbomonas tetramitiformis. The sequence continues at coordinate 13,298 of LGRX02010537.1, forward strand.
CTTCTCCTGTGTGTGGCTTATCCTTGGACCGACTCCTTTGGCATCACATAACCAGAAAGGATTGGCTGCACTATGTACCCTCACCAGGGATTCAGCACACACTCTGGGACACTTATCCGGATTCTCCGGAGCTCACTAGTGAAGAATTGGCCCCCCTAAGCCTTGCTGAGCCACCTGAGCCCCTCTGCACCTGCACCGCCGGCGCGCTGCTGCCGTGTCTCTGGAGCCGGTTCACCTCTGCCCACCGATCTGCTCGAGCCATCTCTCCACCACCAAGCCTACGCTCAGAACCACCCCTCTGCTCCCTGAGCCTCAATGGGCCACCTGAGCCCCTCTGCAACTGCCCTGCCGGCGCCCTGCTGCTGTGTCTCTGCAGCCGGCTCACCACTCGAGCCACTCGAGCCATCTCTTCACCACCAAGCCTACGCTCAAGACCACCTCTCTGCCCTGTACCTATCTGAGAGCCGGGTCTCAAGAGAGCTTGCCCACCCACGCCACGGCCGGAATCCCCAAGGGGGCTGAGAATGATGAAGTGGATTGCCCCCATGTGAACTTGCACACCCGCCACCGATCTGCGCCTGCAACCCTCTACCCCTAGCACCAAAACATTCGCACCCAACCGGCCCAAAGACCACTTCATTTGCAACGGCCGCTCTCATCAAAGATGGAAGACCGCTCGTGCACTGAGCTCCGGGAGCTGCCGATTCCTTGGGCTGAATTCTTTCAGGTGAACGGTCTGACAACTTCAATCAGTAATCACCTGATACGCATCCCGCGCTCCAGGAAGCAAAGCTCGATCCAGTAGTGAACCCTCTGGAACTTCTCTGCGATCCGAATCAACCTCTGCACTTGTCCCGATTTGCCGTGCACACAAGGATTGCGTGCGAGGTAACTTCGTCTCGTCTCCTGGCAACCCGCACATGGAACATTTAAAACCCTTGTCTGGTTAAGGTTTTACTGTCCAGCTCCGCTGTTAGCTGGAGGCCCTGGTGCCAGTGGCTGCAGAGGATGGCTTCGCGCCGCCCCAAAGGAACTCAAGCTGCGCAAGGTGTGTGCGCACCGCACAAAGCTCACATACCCTCCCTCCCCTTCATGGGTTCTGTGCCCCGAGAAATGTCCCCCTTCCATGGTGCGGCACACCACATGCCCGAGTGCTAGCCGCACCCAATCATTGACCAGCTGGGCGGAACCTCTCCGAGGATCTTTCAGCGCCTCCGACACGCCCCCAGGCTGCTGCGTGGACACCTGCTCCCGAGCACCGTCCTCCTCTCGCCGGGTGCCCCCCATCGGAGCAGAAGGTCCCTCTCGCCCGGTTGCCCTCTGCCTGTTGAGCCACTGGGCGGCGCCTGTGTCCCGGCGCTCCTCCTACCGTGGAACCACTGCGATCTCGGAGGCAGAAAGCGAAAGATCCGCGGTCTGTAGTGAGCGGCCTGCTTCTGGCGACTACAAGGTGGGCGCTAGCTCGCCTTAATCCCAAGGGCCTGCTGTCGACCAACACGGCCCGGCGGCATGTGCGTGCCTGACCGGCAACTAGGTCATCACCCACCTCGATGTCAGCTGCCAACCCTGCTGCTGCTGCGTGCGGGGTGGCCCTGCGCTGCACTGTGGGACGCGCGCACCCTCTTTTCGCCCACCAAAATATCTCCCGCCCTCTGTGCTTGTCATCGATGACCAGAAGGCCAGGCGGTTTCTCGTCGAGGGACGGCATTGTTGGAGCTGTGCCTGCCAACAAGAGTTGGCCGGAAACTGGCTTGGTAGCTGGTCATGTTCCGCAGTCACGCGTTGCCTCGGATGCGGGGGGTGGTGGGTTTGTGCTCGTGGAGTTTGGCCCGGCAACGTGACTGCTCTGAGGTGGGTTTGTGCTCGTGGAGTTTGGCCCGGGCAAAGTGACTGCTCTGAGGTGGGTTTGTGCTCGGAGTTTGGCCCGGCAAAGTGACTGCTCTGGGTGGGTTTGTGCTTGTGGAGTTTGGCCCGGCAAAGTGACTGCTCTGAGGTGGGTTTGTGCTCGTGGAGTTTGGCCCGGCAAAGTGACTGCTCTGAGGTGGGTTTGTGCTCGTGGAGTTTGGCCCGGCAAAGGGACTGCCTGAGGTGGGTTTGTGCTCGGAGTTTGCCCGTCTCTGAGGTGGGTTTGTGCTCGTGGAGTTTGGCCCGGCAAAGTGACTGCTCTGAGGTGGTTTCGCTTCGATGGCGCAGCGCAACACCACTGCCACCACCTCCATCCTTTCCTCTTCCTCCTTGCCCACCAACGCCTTCCCCTCCTCCTCCTCCTCCATTACCACCTCCTCCCTCCCCCCCCACCTCCATCCCCACCGAAGCCACCCCCTCCCCTCCCCATCCGCCACCGGTCCACCTCCGGTCCCTCCCCACTTCCCCCCTCCCCCGCCCAGTACGATTGATTGCGGTACTGTGTACGGTCAAACACTTCCCTTCACGAATATGCCCACATGGGCTGCGGATGTCCCGGATCGTGGCGGGTGGCGTGTGGGTACCATTGTGCCCCCTCCGCCTCCACCGCCACCCTCACCCCCTTGTCCGCCTCCGCCTCCACCACCTCCTCCACCACCATCACCGCCTCCAGCACCACCCCCACCTCCCTCACTGCCTCCACCACCTCCATCATCACCCCCCACCGTCTCCTCCTCCCTCCTCCTCCACCCTCACGGCCACCACCTTCCCCCCTCCCCCCATCCCGCCCCTCCCATCTCCTCCGCCGCACCCGGCCTCCCGCCCCCCGCCCCCGGCTTGCCCCCAACCCCATCGATGCCGCTGCTCAGTGGCTCTCCTGCAGGCGGGAATGTTAGTGCGAATGGAGTCCTTATCGATCCTGTCGTTTCCCTCAATCCAGAGATCTCACAATTTCGCCCTCCACCCCCACCCCAAGAGGCTTGGGACCTCGCTCCAACCCCTAATCGACCCCCATCCCTATTATTTATGACCCCGCTACCTGCCTCCCGAGATTCGGCAACCAACCTAAGCAACTCCACCATAAATACCACGTGGCCTGCTCCTCCTTCAGTTGGCACCGATGATGACATGAGTGCAGTTCCTTCACCGGTCCCTGCAACCCAAGATACCCCACCGCCCTCGCGTTATGTGTCGATAATCGCTGGCAGGTGGCGTATCCCCTTCGCTTGACATCAGCCATGCATCACAACATATTTTTGTAACTTTTAGCCGGACACGACTTGGCAATCCCCCAACGTAAAAAGTGCTTTGTCATGACCCATCCTCTCACATATTTGTCATGACCCATCCTCTCACATCGTTATGCTACCTACCGCAGCCAGCAGGTTTTTATCGGTTTGTCACATTGTTGATGCCCTTGTTCCATGCCATTTCTCCACAATTGAGACAGACATGCGCCTCCATCTGAGAGGAGTGTGAATGTTCCGGACGAACTGAGGATGATTCAATGCTGTTTGGCTATTGCGCAGCACACCAGAGGACAGCTCGACAAAGGAGGGCAACTCGACATTCGTGATGTCCCTTTCCATCAGTATTATGTGCACTGTTGTAATCTTGAGTGCCTTTGGGTTGTGTTTGTATGTGAGACGATACGCTGCCAGCCAACCAACGACTGAGATCAGCCCTTTAGGCATATCTCCCACAGCAGGGCACACTGCGATGCTGCATTTCAGTAAAGCTAGTCATGATATGAAAGTGTTCCCATTGCCTCAGGACCAAGTGTAGCCAAGCTTGTGGAATTGACTGAACAAAGACATGCTATATGCAATATAAGTACAACATGAGATTTATCCAAGATGTGTGGAAACTGCATCCGATGTGTGTGAAATGGTAGAGGTATATTCAGCGAATCTGATGCGGAACGACACGCGCTCGGTTAAGGAAAAGATAAGCTAACAGAATACGTGCATATCGACTGTGTATGTTGTATCTCCCTGCGACAATGGGTGTGCATAGATGCATATCCAATGCCAAATTTGTGGCACTCGCACCGCGTACATGTAGATGGTGTTCGTGTGGCATCGGGAACTTATGTGATGCAAATGAATGAAGATGACACTGCAGATATTTGTCGAAATATACTTATTTGGGAATAGAAAAGTCGTCGCTCCCGGGAATACTTTTCATTTTGCATTCTGGGGAATACTTTTCGGTGCATGTAACACACGATGACATTTTGCGAAGTTCAATTTGAAATTTCATAGAGGACGACCATTGCCGCATTGAGGAAGCGGATATGTGGATCAACATGTTGATCCTCGTGGGAGAGCCTATTATCGCGATTTTGGCAAAAAGACGTCCCCATAGCGCAAGCGACGAATACGTTCTCCCATCGATCATTATTAGAGAGATAGAGACCCAACGCACGGTTTCTGAAATTCTATTTGACTCGCTAGAAACGATGTCGTTGAAACACCGATTACCAGAGCACGATCCAACTCTCACTGCTAGGTCTCTCCACGCAATTGCAATATCACTGGTAGGACCATAAATTTGGATAGTAGCCCCTCGTATGAATGGGCATGCAACGAACGAAGGCAACTAAATATGCCGGACAGTCATGTCAGATTTCCTTTGCAGCATCGCCAAAAGTGGATAATCTATAGAATATTTTTATTAACTTGCATCACCATATGATAACTACTGGAGTTGCTGTGAAAAATGCATACTGTAAAACATGTATTAGGACGAAGGCACCTTAGCCTCGATTTAAAGCACTCTTTCAACCACCAATTGTTCTATCCGGTATGATATTTCCACTAAAGGTATCTATAGTTATACATCTTCCTTAGTATGCAATAGCATTCTATAACAACCCCTAGTGGCATCCCCGGCGACCTTAGTCCTTCGTCAAGGTACAAAACAGTTCGAGTTTGCTGGTTGTCTTGTATCCAAATTATGTCTTTAAACAGACGACAAATGCACAGCAGACTCTGTGGTTCAGTAACAGAGAGGTTTTAATTTTTCTCAAGTTCGTCTGATGTCATAGCCCCGTATTTCAGAAGTAACTTTCTAATCTTCATACCCTTGATCGTAACTTTGCACTGGTCTAAAGGCGTATGCTTGTGTTCGTTGATCGCGTTCACTTTGATGCCATCGCTTTTGAGAAGAGTTTTAACAACGTTAAGTTGTTGGAAGTGTGCTGCGAGGTGCAGTGGACTCTCATGCTTCCTGTTTTTCACGTTAATGTCTAGATCTTGTTCTAGCAATAACTCTAGGATGTCTTGGTGGCCCTCTTTGCTTGCCACGTGCAAGGGTGACATGCCCGACTTGTCCTTCCATTCCACGTCGGCACCTTTAGAAATAAGCCATTGCACCATTCCATACTGGGCGTGCCATATTGCGATAGTCAGCGGCGTTGCGCCTGTGTCTGGATCAAAGTTATTCAGATTCCCGTTCAAAGTGGTAGAAAAATGTACCTCGGCAGCATTCGTATCTCCTGTTTTCAAAGCTTCCACGAAACTCATTAGCGCGGTTGGTGACCCCGTGGGTGCTGCCGTGGGTGCTGGCGTGGGTGCTGGCGTGGGTGCTGGCGCGGGTGCTGGCGTGGGTGATGCTTCCAGTAGTTCACGCCGATGTATGGCCCTGGCTTTTTCATGTTGGACGTTCACTTCCACGGCGTTCGACAGTCTTTGAACTTCAGCACTGTCAGGACGTGCCTTTTCTGGGTCGTGCCCACTGTTCAACACGACCATAAAAAAGAAGATCCCGGCCAATAAAGCGCAACAAACTCGCAGTTGATTTGCACCAAACGCATAAGATCCGCTCCCCACTTTCTGCTTGACCTCTTCAGGAACGTCGGGGTTGGCGAGCAGCTCAGTGGGAAGCGGTTTCCCAGTGCTTAAATCCCCTGTGAAGGCCAACGTATACATATGAGACATAGAACAAAGGATACCCAGAACGAATAAGAAAAATCGTTACAAGTAATATAAAAAGAGCCTCATATAAAGAAAACCTGATATAACTCGCTCAATCAGCCTACCTGGGAAGATGGCGGACGTGCCCTCAGTGGAGTCGTGCTTGCACATCGGTTTCGGTTTCACACTATGAGTTTCAGCAGTGAGAGTCGTGAGACTCTGAGAGGCCGGAGAGTACAGCGCATCATCTCCAGTCGGAATCAACAAGTACTTGTGGAGCTGTTGGAGTATAACGTGTGGAGGCATAACGCCCTAATGATACTTGGAGCGTTGGAAGTCGCGTGAAATAGAAGCGTTGAACACTTTTCGCAGTGGTAGTCACTGCCACAGGGTATGTCGTTTGTGACGGAACTGGGAGACACATCGGCTTTAATAGCACTGTAAAAGTATACAGCCGAGGCGGCAACCTTCTCTCCAACTTCTCTCCAACCTGAGAAGTTGGAGAGGTCCAACTTCTCAGGACATGAGACCGTCTTGAGAAGTTGGAGAGGTCCAACTTCTCAGGACATGAGACCGTCTTGAGAAGTTGGACGGTCTCAGGTGCGTTGTGTGCCAGTGCCTCTTCGTGTACTTGTTTTTGTGTACAACGTATGTCCACGAAGATGAACACACTACAGACTTCTCATAACAGACGAGAGCGAGAGGGCTGACGCTGACGTGAGACGTGAGACTGAGAGGTCATTTTCTGTGAATCTGCAATCTCCAATCTCGAATCTGAATGGGAAAAGACTTTCGGGGGGAATGCGACAAGCAGCTGACGTGGAGGCGAGCTCCGAGCGGGCAGTCCGGGGGTCGCAGCATTAATTAAAATGAATTAAAATGCATTTGATGAGATGCTGCGACCCCCAGACTGCCCGCTCGGAGCTCGCCTCCACGTCAGCTGCTTGTCGCATTCCCCCCGAAAGTCTATATACGCGCTGGAATTCACACGTTGTTTCCGTCTCAATCCTGAAAAAAGTCTGAACCAGTGTCACGGTCATATCGTCTCGCATCGTCTCGCGTGTCATCGTGAATTTAATTTTCGAGGGAGGTCTCGGGTTGGAACGGTACGGCCGCTCCCGCCAAAAGTCAACGCAAAGTCAACGGCATAAAAACAAAATAACAGAGAAAAGTGCAATATGTACTTGGAAATATTTTGAAAATAAGGCCGGAATACTGCATAGAAACGCATATGCACACCCTGAACCTTGATGTCGGGCGCTTGCGCCTTACGTGAACACGTGTACACTCGCAACACAAACAAGCGGCAAGCGTGGCAAATTAAGGTAAAATGATACGGGTAAAGAAGTATAGAGCACGAGGGAAAAATGCGGAGCGGCGGGGGTGGGCGGAAAGTAAGAGTGGGGGGTCGAGGTCCTTGCGCTTGTCGATTCCGCTGACATGGCCCATGTTAACGTGTCGCGAGCCACTAGGTGCCATACTCTGCGCGATGCTGCATACAGTCGGGGGCCCCAACGCTCTCTGACCCATCTCCTCCATACTCTCCTCCGCCACTCGTCGCGCTTACCTCATCATCTACGCAGTCAGTTGCGTTGCGAACACGCGGCGCCCCGCAACATTCTACCTACTCAGCCACGCTCGCCCCTCTACAGCTTTAGCCAACCATTTAGTGGCTTTGAATCAAAACCACTTTAGGCAAGTGGTGGGCCTATAGCCTACTAGAATGTCCTAGTGACACAGTGAAAACGCTGAACGCCGTAGGGTTTGAGCGAGGCAATCGGGTATCATAAAAGATAGAATGAATACACGACTCTCGGGCTATCTAAGCTCTGAGGCCGTCACTAGGCAATCATATCGTGTGTCACAGTCTAAGCTACCGAAGTCGAACTACTGAGTACAGGTAGGAGGTCACTGTACTGTCACTGTCACTGTCATACCGGTCATACGGGGTACTGAACTACTGAATCTCAACAGAAGATGCGTAGATACGCAGATGCGATTAGATACGGGAAATAGCGTAGCACCGTTCCCGAAAATACGTGGAACATGCCGATAACCTCACGAAGAGTGTGATATGTATATAGTTAACCCCTATGGAGCGGATGGAATTTTTTGCCAAAAGCACCAGTTTCACAAATGTGTCGTTTTCACGGTATATGGTGCCTTGGTAAGTGTGGGTGATTCGTTACATGTTTCATAACTCCTATAAAGTGATTTTGGTCCATAAAATACATGATCGCATGATATATACAACGATATATCGGTGATATACAAGCCAAAAAACACGTTTTCCAGGAATCAAAAGTGTCAAAAATCAGTTCTCACAACCGCTTATTCGAGTATTAGGTCGCCCCTCGACCATAAAACAATCGGCTTTACTAATGTCTTGAAATCAGTAATGGTGGCTGTAGTTAAACGCACCAATACATCGAAATATTCAAGCAACAAAGGGTGTGCGAAGCTTGTATGGCCGATTCCGACAAGTGTTATCGGGCTGAGAAATGAATACAAGCTTAGAGTTTGAAGTGGTTGTACCGTATACGGTACAAACCGCTCCATAGGGGTTAAGCGGATATATATTCACAGCTTCTGGAGACAGTCAGGTCATGGGGACAGAGACTTTGGCCCCCCACACTGGGGGGCACCTCTGCCCTCATTTGTCACCCCTCGATCTGAGGTTCCAGGTTAGACTGCGGGTTTTGCTAGCTCCGATAATAAAACACTCTCCGTACTCTATTATCTCATCTTAGACTGTAGTGATAGCCGGCCTGTTTTCCACTGTCCAACTGTGCACCATTGTAGGAGTTCAGTTGAACACATATATATTCAGTATCACCGATATATATTTATTTCACTGTCCCCATCAGGTTATCGGTCCTTTCCACCGGTCAGTGGTCGCTCGTTGGCTCCCGTTGTTTCTTTGATCCCGCAGCATTTTGCGGTTCTCCGTGACGCACGCTCACGCCAATCTGACCGAGCTCCTCGCTCTTTATTCATCATCATCTGCTTTCCGCGTGCCCCACTAGCACCGCTCATTTGGCAAGGGAGACACTCCCCCTTGATTGCGCGTACACTTCGCGCCGCCAACACCAACATTTCGTACTACACCCTTCCAGCGATGTCGGGCGAGCACATTTCCCTTGTGTCAGGGATATGACCGATGACATATGTGGCATACGTGTCATACCTGTCATACATGTCATACCATGTCATGTCATGTCATGTCATGTCATATGTCATAATGACATACAGTCGTCGAGTATTGTCAGTACGGTCGACTATGACATGTACAGTCATAATGTCTGCCATCCACCTAAGGTGAGTGACATCTGTCATCGAGAGGCCAGGTATTGGCATCGAGATGGCGAAGCAAGACAAGTCTTGAAGAACCGAAGTGTTCTGAGAAGACGCGTCTTCGCTTCAAGCATGAAATGAACAGCATGCGAGTATCAAAGGCTATTTCGACCAGCCGATACGGGAAGTTCACCCAGTGCCCTCGGGTTCACAACCCGATGGTGGTAACGCATGAGATTGCGTGAGGGCACTGGAAGTATATGAGGAGCATTGGGCTCATGCAAGCACTTCTGGACACCAGACTGCTGCACTCATACCCCACCAAATACTTGCGCGTGCTTGCTACAGTTCAATAGCAGCCGCGCCACATATTAGGTTCGTATAGAACCGTGACAGTGGTATATCTCCGCTCAGGCGAAGAACGAGAACACGAGTGTGTGCAGCAGACTTGATATATATCGTATATAGATCTGTATACGGTGCGACAGAGCTCGCACATACATATATTTCGAATATCTTCACGCATACGACATCATTCGCTGCAATATCGTCAGCGAACGGCGGAGTGTGCAACAATATCATCAGCGCGATCATATTCGCAGCTAACAGCATATCATCAGTGAATAAATTGCGACAAGGTGTGCGCACGAGTCAATGAATCGTACATGTATGCTGTCAAAATATCGCAGGGTTGGTACGGTATGCGAGAATCGAGCGCGCGAACGAAAAATGATCGTCGGTATATATGATTCGCAAGTGCGACAGGGACGCATACAATTTCGTTAACAACGCAATCGCATTCGTACTATGCGACAAATATCGGCGACAGCGACATACGCATTCATACTGTGCGAAAAAGATGTGCAATAGCGATGTTCGCAAATATTCTGCACGAATCGTTCAGTGCGACGCACACGTACGATGATTTTAGCTCGTTCAGTGCGACGCACGCGTGCGATGATTCTAGCTTATGCAGGGGACGCATGATTTGTGGTGCATCGGCATGCAGCGCGACATACATATTTATCACGCGCAGACATAATGTGCGATTTAGATGTTCATACAATTTTGCATCAGATGGACACACAATACTTCGCATGTGGACGCATGATGCTGCGCAGATGAACGCATAATGAAATGATGCCCAACAATACATGCTGTGCAAAAATAATGTGTGCGATGCTATCATCAGTATACACACACGTGCTGCGCAGGAATAGTATGTGCCATCATCATTTCACACACATGTTGTGGTATACACTATGCACCACTATACCATATTGTCATTATTATAACAACATGCTGTGATTGACAGTGAGTGACAAGTTATCACACTTATGCCACTTATCACAGGTCATTATCACTATCACATACTGCAACTTGCTACACATACTGTAACTTGTGCACCCAATCACACTGTGATAATAATCAGGTTGGTCACATAAACTTAGCATACATGCACACATATATACCAGCCTGATCACGATAACGGCTTGGCATACAATATGCATATACCAACAGTGTAACATAGATGTATATGCAGAGGATTAAAAAGTAAGGGCTTATCTTAAACCATCGTGTAGTTTTGTTGATCGATTCGATGGCGATCTGTCCGCGCCTAACCGATCATGGGCTTGTACCCCATGGAACCGGGGGTTTATCCAGCAATACACCTATATCACACTGCAACATGCATATCTCATATTCATGCAAGATCTAGCATACCTGCATTGCAAGTATAGGCTATAATGAAAATCCAATTGGTATAAGGTGCCAGTCTTGGTCATTAACCCCTCTTCCGGTATTTGTTACGCAAGCGTAACAAACACTTAAATTTGGATTCTGGCGGTGTTCCGTAGCCAAATGGCAATTTGAAAATAGTTTTGGAAACGTCTACTCAAGGCGCGACTAGCCATCCACTTAAACAAGTGACGCTAGGAAAAATGTAAAAAATATTTACAAACGCGCAGCGGTTTTTTACCTACCGAAAGTATTCATCCCTGGTATCAACCCTAACATGATTGTTTATAACCCTAACACTGACCCTACTTTCAGTCCTTGACTAAACAGTACATTGGCGTGCTAGGGTCATGAATAGGGTTGTCATATTGTGAGTACACGTCATAATGATAATGGCTTTCTTTTATGATTCTATTGAGCGTAATATTGTGTGTAGTTGGTAAAAAATGAATTTGCATAGGCTTATCGGATCCGCCTGAACCAGACCTTTCCGTGAGTATGTTCAAAAACTTTCAGTTCGAATTTTTGCCGCCAGCGTACTAACCTCTTTTTAGGGTTTAGTACCTTTTGTGTTGAAATTTTTCAGTAAAGCTAATAAAGTATACCAAAGGTATATTTTATCTTGCTTTACTTGCCCTTTATTCTTTAAAAACCTGTAGTCCTATGGATCCTAGGATCCGTAGGGCAGTGAAGGCGACAACGAGCGACCTTTAATCGCGCCGCCCCTTTTTGAGCACTTAACTGTGCTCAAGGGGGCGGATATTTACTGACCACAAACTGACAGATTAAATTTCTGAGTGTTTGATTGCAGAATTTAAGCAACAAAAACGTGAGTCTCAAGGGGGTAAGGGATTGGCCGCAGATATGGCATCCTTTACGCAAGCGGTTCTCTCAAAGGCGCAAGACACTGTCGTTCTCCTCAAGCACTTCCTTGAGACGCAAGGGAGGAGACACCCTGCGATAGGAAAGTTTCAAGATTCGCTCGCTGTAGTTGTCAAAGGGAAAGCGGCGAACGTCGAGAATTACCTTGCTTCCTTTGCAGGAGGACGCGAGCTTGAAGATTATGTGCTGTGGATAGCAGAGGTAAGCTTCGCTCCCATTGTTCTTCAAAATCTCAAGGAAGAGAGATTGCGCTGAAGGCTTTTAAATTGTTTTACATTGTTTTACTTTTTATTGTGAACGTGTTAACTTCAATCAAGGAAACTCATAGAGCGACATCTCAAAAGAAGTACATCACAACGGACTTTTTGTCCGAAGCGAAATTCCTTACCTCAAAAACGGTCGAAGCTACGGAGAGGTTGAAATTGGAAGTTGAATCAAGAATAAAAGAAAGCCTGCTCCGAGAATATGCAAAAAGCGCCCACGCAAAGAGCATTGGAAGAGCAAAGCTTAGAATTACTTGGACTAATAGCCCACAAAGCAAACACACGAACGTTAAAAGTGCGTTGGAAAAGGAGAAACACCCGACACAGCAACGGAGAGAATTCGTCAAGCATTTCTTTTTAGTTTGTCTCAATTTAGAACACGCGAGAACTGCTTTCGCTAGGAACATTGGAGAAACACCTCATAGAGATACACCAAACATCAGTTCACAAAGCAGATTTGTGAACACCAAGCGTGCATTAGACAAAGCAACCAGACACACAACACAACAACGGAAGGAGAGAAATAAACATCTCGTTTCATTTTGTTTCATTCTAGAACAAGCGAAAGTCACCTGCGGTAAGAGCATTATAGGAACACACCGTAGAATCAACTCGTATACGAGCATTAAAAGAGAGACCACGGAAATTAAGCAAGCATTGGACAACCCAACGCAACACACGACACAAAAGCCGAAGGAAATCAATAAACATTACGTTTCAGTTTGTTCCATTCCAGAACACGTGAGAGTTACTTGCGGTAAGAGCATTGTAGGAACACACCGTAGAATCAACCTTAACCCCTAAGGGGCGGATGGAATTTCTTGCAAAAAACGGTGTTTTGGGGATTGTAGGCATTGTCGCGCATCGCGGACATCGATGTGCATTCACGTTATCATGTATGCTGTGTATGACCACCATGTAACTTTAAGAGCGCCATAACATGCATCCGTGCACCATATATATTCAGATTTTCGGCATATCCAACCCAGTTTTCATGATTTTGGGACATGTAAAATTTCTCCAATCTCCTATTACAACTTACATTTCGACTTCGTTGGGTGACTATCGTCATGAAAACTTGGGGATTGGTCACATGAACATATTCCCACCCGGTAGCGCACCTGTATACCGGCAAATATACCGACTATGAGCAAAAACGCCCCCCAAAACACCAAAAAAACACCCAAAAAACACTTAATTGTAAATGTTTTCCATACTTAAGGAATGCTTTCCCATACTTAAGCGCAATTGAAGGCGATTGCTTCCTATTTGTGGGGATATATAGCATGTGTCATGCAAACAACCATGCAGGGGACGCTAGTGGACATTGGGCACGCGACATGCCTTCACAACTCCACCCAATTGGGCGGGATCGTCGGGTGTAAGCCTTGATTTCGTATATGTTAAGACAAAATTCAAGCTCTAAAAGGCAAGTTTTCAAGAATTTTCGTAATTGAAAATGTTGCTATGTGAGATATATGTCCTATATGGACTACCCATCCCAGTGATTAGTCATTTGCGACATACACACAGGTAGGTGCACGCGCCTTGGAATGCATATTTCGGCAAGCCAAGGGCATGTAGAACCACTTGGATGCACATTCCCACAATCGAATCCGTCCGTATACGGTACAAACCGCCCCTTAGGGGTTAACAAGAGCATCACAAGAGAAGCCACGGAATTTAAGCAAGCATCGGGTAAAGCAACGCAACACACGACGCACAAATTGAAAGAAACTGATAAGCTTTATGTTTCAGTTTGTTTCATCTTAAAACACGTGAACACTACTTGCGCCAAGAGCATCTTTGGAACACACCGTGGAATCAATCGGAACAAGTGCTTCAAAAGTAAAACCACGGAAAATAACTCAGTATTGGACAAAGGATCACAACACAAAACGAAACAACCGAAAGAAATTGACAAACATCCTTGGAATCTTAAAAGGGGCACGCAACGCCCTGAACCCGGAAGTAACGGCAGAACTATAATTACAACTTCCATTAAGCAAGGGGGAAACTACTTGTGCACATCCGAAAACACAAACAGCAAAATTAGGAAGTGGGAGGCATTGAATTTGTGTGAAGAACAGTTGTTGAGTCTTGAAAAACTCGTTGTTGCTAGAGAAATTAAGAGGGCGGAAGATAGCGGGCTGTCACAGGTCTTCCTGGAGCGGGTAAAGCTCTCGGCTGAAGGGCTTAGAGGATTGGGTTACGAGGAAGGACCGGAGGGAAAGATCAACAAATACCTTGCGGCCCTTGGGGCGAGGGGTGAGTTCAAATCCCACACCATAAGAGGAATCTCTGTCACTTTAGAATCACCGCTGAGCATTAGGAGAAACTTGCTGACCGCAGTAAGGTGTAAGTATAGTAACATTACCTTTCAAAGAAACAAAGAACCCCCCGCTTACATTGGGAAAACTGGAAAGGGGGAAGCAGGATCCAACATCAATGAGCAACACATGTTGCTGACGGTCTCCTTCCTCCTCGAGTCCGACACTCTTCACCTGGCCTGGGAATACCAGGTCCCGAACTACAAGATCCGGACGGGGAGGGTGACCGGCCAGGTAAAGACAAAATCCTCTCCCTCAATACCCGCCTTCCCCAATAACAACACACCACACAAACACTTCATCCACTTTGAAACTAAAACACATACTGCCCATCACCGCTCTCCACTGCCCCTCTCTGCCTTCCCTCACCGCCACTCATTACACCTCACCGCCCCTCATTGCCCCTCACT
>LGRX02010537.1:28556-50190 GCA_001247695.2 Cymbomonas tetramitiformis
CAACACGCTATTCGATGAAATTGACATTAGGGTAGATAATTGACATTAGCTGTTTTTGGCGATATTTAGAAAATATATGTGCTGAAAATGTTAATGTTGAAAATAATTTTGCTCGCAGGCCTCCGCAACGGTAAAATTACAAGACACGTACGAAAATGTTTCCGAGACACGGTGAAGCATGCAATTTATTTTCTGTGCTGTAAATGGTAGCGAGCATGACATACAAAAGAAATGAGCAATTGCCATATCAGATTTCTCTAATAATCGTATTTACATTATGTACATCTATTTCTTGCGTCTTAGTCAACTGATTCTATTCACATTTCAACATCGCTACCGTCGTCTAGGTCTTTACACCTCTGGTCAGGTCTGGACCGGTCGGGACAGGTCGGCACTTCCTCATTTCCCTCGTTTTCGCTATTGTCTTCATCGCCTTCGGTTTCTTCCATTTGCCCGTTATCAATTCGTCTTTTCTTGGCTCTTTGCGCAAGCAGTGCCACTATAAGTTGCCCATACTGTTCTTCTGGGATACAACCTTTTGCTTCGTTAGCTGCGATGTTCCACGCTAGCAATATCTCTGCACTTTTGAAGGGCTCAGTTGACGGCGTATCGGATGCGTTCTCCCAGAAGGCTCCCGCTTTCCCTGCCAACACCTTTCCGAGTCTTCGCTCCTTAGTGTCCGTGTATGTCTTCACTTTCAGGTACTTGTACTTCAACTCCTTCGTGTAGACAATCCGTGCATGCACTCGGACAAGCATCAGGGGGTCCGACCATTCTTTGCCGTTGAGCTTGACACGGAATTGGCATACATCGTTGGCCTTCACACCCGTGATTTCTCCGAAGCAAACGGCGTAGCTGTTTAGGGTCATCTGATCGAACGAAACCTCCCATACCGGGTTGGCCACGTACGCTTCAGCTTTTCTAGCAGCCCGATTCACCGCCTTACGTTTGCCCGTGTACACGGCAATCGGTGCACGTTCTACGCGTTCTTGAATTCGGGTTGGAATTTCTGCTGCTGCTGGCATCTGAGCTTCGGCGAGTCTGAGAGGAGCTTCCAGGGCATGCACCAAAGGGGCATTCAAACGTGCGTGCAATTTGCTCGGCAAAACGAACGGGACATTGGGCTCCTCGAAAATGCCCTCCTCGGTCAGCTTTCGTTGCTTCCTCAACAGCTCCGCCCACCACGCCTCGTGGGTAGGTGTAAACGTCGTACTCAAAATGGTCCGCATCCCGTCCACCAGATCCTCGAGCTTCGTAAGCCCTTCTTTGGAGAAGGCTTTCGGTTTGACAAAATCAGGCAGGTTCTCGGGCATACAGTTCAACACCTTGAGGCCCTCCTCTGGTAGCCACTTCTTGTCGGTGGAATACATCTTGTATTGCACGACCACTTCGCCGGCATCGTTCTTGAACGCTTTGAAGGTCTGCTGCGTGGAGATGCCACAGACGTTCTCGTAGCGACCACCGAACCAGGTTTTCAAATCGTGCACTTTCGCCACCGCGGTCGTGAAGATGCCATCCGAGAAACACTCCTTTGCGATTTCCATCATTTCGTCAAGGGTCATCGCAAGCTTGCGTTTTAAGCGCACAGAGAAACGCGAGAACATCTGGTCGATGTTCTCGTGGGTGTGGCCGACGATTAGGAAGTTCACCTTCACCTTCTTGAACGCGCCAGACATAACCAACCAAGAGATATGCGCCAAAAGCATAATGCTCTTGTTGGTGCCCACGTTGTCAAGCTGGACGTATAACACTTCCGGCATCGGGTACGGTTCCTCGCCATCCCCTTTACGACGGTGCTCTTGAATTCGAGTGACGTCACGATGCAGCACGTTCAGCAGGAAGTTGGCGTCGTCACCGTAATTCGCGTAGTTGAAGTCCATAAACCGGCCAACGTTTTCGATGATGCTACCCATATTGTGCACGTCCAAGAAGTCCTTTCGGTCCAGATATGATGGCATGCGCATGAAATGCGGCAGGCGCGTCGTCCATTGGGTCATCCCGTCAATGATGACAGAGGAATATTTCCACCACGTCTTGTTTTCCTTGATGCTCTTAGTCATGTTAGATTTTCGGCCGTGTTTGTAGAACTTCTCACGCTCGGCACGCGCTTGGTTAAGGTGCACCTCTCGCATTTTGTCGTATTGACCTGAAAAAAAAAACGTTTTAATATACAAACTTCTAAAACAACGTAAAACAAATGCAAATACTGTATTTTTCAAAATTTAGCTTACCGTGCTGGGATTTAGGTGTGCCCTCCTTCAAGAGTTTGATCGAAGCACATACACTGCACTGCGAAAAACGCTTGCACTTCGGAACTTTGAGCCAAGATTTGAACTCGTCTTTCCAGATTTCGTAGAAGTACGGCAAGGAGACTTCCTTGGATTTGCGGTCGTGAATAGATAAAGAATCGAGATAGTCATCCCAAATCTCTTCTCTTGTCTTCCCCGACGGGAGATGCGTCTCAGGTTTATGAGGCTGAGGTTCGCCCTGTTCTTCCGCATATTTATTCACGAAGGCGACGACATTTGATTTTTTGTTGGACAAACGCCGATTTGCCTCACTGCCAGTCAGCCCGTGAATGAAATTCGTTCTTCCAGAGAGAACGCGCTCGCGTACGTCGCAGAAATAGCCTTGGCTTACTTTGTAAACCTTCTGGTAGAAGGCCGAACACACCTGTAAATATACAAGCAAAGTGAATGTTTTCAAAAAGAAGGAAAACCGCTCATTAACCTAATGAGCAGTTTTGGCACACTTTCAGGAATACGAACAAAAAAATATTCTTCAAGGGGAATTTATAAAAAAGAAGGAAAACCGCTCATTAACCTAATGAGCAGTTTTGGCACACTTTCAGGAATACGAACAAAAAAATATTCTTCAAGGGGAATTTATAAAAAAGAAGGAAAACCGCTCATTAACCTAATGAGCAGTTTTGGCACACTTTCAGGAATACGAACAAAAAGATATTCTTCAAGGGGATTTTATAAAAAAGAAGGAAAACCGCTCATTAACCTAATGAGCAGTTTTGGCACACTTTCAGGAATACGAACAAAAAGATATTCTTCAAGGGGATTTTATAAAAAAGAAGGAAAACCGCTCATTAACCTAATGAGCAGTTTTGGCACACTTTCAGGAATACGAACAAAAAAAAATTCTTCAAGGGGATTTTATAAAAAAGAAGGAAAACCGCTCATTAACCTAATGAGCAGTTTTGGCACACTTTCAGGAATAGAACAAAAAAAAATTCTTCAAGGGGATTTTATAAAAAAGAAGGAAAACCGCTCATTAACCTAATGAGCAGTTTTGGCAAACTTACCGGTCTGTCACATATGAAGAACATAAATATGAATCTTGAGTCACAAGTTCTGGTCCCGCTCTTCATAAGATCTCTTATCATCCATTCTTTACGATCTTTTTGAGACAAGTTCCAAAACATTTCGCGTTGAGCAGCTAAAGCTGATGTGTGAAACATCAACGAGCAAAACGATTTGCACTTGCACCGATAAGTTGCAATACTTTCAATGTCTGATTGTGAAAGGTTTCGTTCTTTGATTGATATTTGACTCTTAACTTTGGGTTTTCTTTTTACTGATGTGTAAACTGCTCGCTCTTTTCCGACCTTAGTACTTTTCCCATTCAGCACACTTTCACTCTTTTCGTCACCCACGGAATGTGAACTAAAGCTTGCTTCAAGGCTTTGCGTTATCTCATTGAAGTCAACACTTGTTATCTTTCGCGAACTAGACTCTTGCGTGTTTATTGTGTCATTAGAGTCCGATGAGCGCTGAGTCGCGCGAGAGTCGCTAGTCTTTTGCAAGTTTGCAGTCATTGGAGTTTCTGCGCTTTTCGAGTGCATTGGCGTTTCAACGCACGGAAAGCATAATATCTCATCGTCGCAAACTGTTTTGTATAGCGATGAGCGAGGAGCGTTAACTGGCGATGAGCGAAATACGTCTGTTTCTATTTCTATGATATCGTCTTCCTTCTGGGTGCAGTATATTGCAGGCTGTGAAAGGTCAATAACTTCGTCGATAGCTTCGTCAGCTATTCGCCAGAACGGCCCCATCAGAAAAATAGTTCAAAAATCTTATGAAGCCAATTTCCGTGAAATGAAAACGACGACAGTTCATTCCGAGTTTCGTCAGGGGCGACAGCCGATGACTTTGAATTTGAATATTACGGTCGGTCATATTAAATTCATCGGATCGATCGATTATATTAGCCACCGCGATGAAACTTTGCATAGCATATTTTGAATCACTCGATCACGATCATGGCCATCATGCTACTAGATACACGAGCTTGATGCATATGCTGCGAGGAAGACAGATACGCTGTCCGGCTAAGCTCGCTAGGAGACAAACTGATAATCCTATAACTTGTGTCTGGCCGAAGCTTTATGCTCTCGGAAACCCAGACAGTGAAACGATGACTGTACTACTGTACTGTACTACTGTACAGTATAGTGCTAGGATGTCACGGACACGAGACGGAAGCAGGGTCAGGCTAGGGGCTAGTCAGAGCCCATAATAACTAAGCCTAAACCCGAAGTCCAGCACACCACCCGTGGGTGTGACTACCTAGCAAGGCAGGTACAGGGTATACAGCCACGTGATAATAAACAAACACCTACGTGCAACTCGGTGGAAACCGATCGCTTCTAGCTGGGTGCCGGGGTCTTGACCCGGTCATCCCACTACTGGGCTAAAGCTAATCAAGCTGCCAGGATGATTGACTAGAAACTCAGCCACTTTGAAGCCGGTCAGCAGAGCTGAGTTCAGCGGTTGGGATGTAAACACAGAGTAATCCCGAAGTGAATTGCAGACTGTCTTTTTGAAATTGAGCACCACCAGGCCCAAGTGGGCAAAGCGGTTCCACAGCAGCAAGTAAATCAACTGAAGAACTCATACAAGCAGATTCCCATGGCGGTTTGAACATTGAAGAAAGAGATAAAAGAACTCGATCGTCTGGCGGCCAATCACGGATGTCCAGAGAGCCAAGTGGCGGATCCGAAGCAAAGAGACCTCCAGTAGACCGATGGACGGTGACTCCGGGCTCAACCAGGCCCCTGTCACCACCGCCCACGGCAACCAGAGACGCCGTAGCACTGGCCAGCAGAGAGCAACAGAGCATCGAGGACATTAACGCACACCGGAGAAAACTCGGCGGCGCCCGTGGACGGTACATCGGAGCTGCTAGTGGCGATGCCCCCCTGTCAGAGTCATGCTCAAGAGTGCCGAAGGAGTCAAAAGCCACTTGCTGCCCGCCGTCAGAGTCATTGTCGGAGCCTTGGTCGTTGTCAGAGACTTCAGAGCCAACGTCAGAAGCCTCAATCCTCATGCCAGCAAAGAGCGGAGCCGGCGCAGAGTCGCCAAGCTGGAGCGATGGGACAGAACCAGGCAAGCCGAGAGAGCCAGGGACAGCCACTGGCGGGTCATGAGCCGTAGGCACACCACCAGCCACGAGTGCAGAGGGATCCCGAACCGCAGGCGGTGGCGGAATCGAACCCCGTGCACCCGAGTGGAATGTGGCTAGAGGAAAGTGAGCCACGCCGTCATCGTCAGCCGCCGCATCCTGAGCGGAAGCCGCCGCATCCTGAAAGTGCCGCAGAGACGTGGGCTCAGCCGTCACAAAAGAATGCGCCGACAGCTCGCACACCTCTGGGCGACCCTCCATCGTGCAGAGCGACTCGAAGGCGTGCTCATCCCCCGCGTCATAGAAACGCTGGAAACGAACAGCCAGGCAGTCAGTCTCGTAGTCTTCAACCGCACTACAATAGTGGGCAGAGTGAAGACCGCCGTTGGGGCATTCAGCATGCCAGTGCTTCAAACCACTTTGTGCACACACCGCATTCTTGCAGTGGGGCACGAAGGCACCACTCTTCTTGTCAAATGAGACAGGAGGAGCGGTGCCAAGTGGCTTAACACCAGCACGATGAAGCTTGGCAGCAGAGCGGGTAAGGTGCTTGCCCGCAGGCGGAGGCTCTTCCCGCTTCTGCCGCTTCAGGTCACGAATGTCCCGTTGCATGCGCTCCAGCTGCTTCCGCAGACTGGACAACGCCGCAGCCAGGTCAGACGCGCCATCGCCGAATGACAGAGCAGAGACAGGGGCGTCAGAGACTTTCAGGCCGTGGCGGAACTGCTCCCGCACACGAGCCTGAATAGTCAGGAGAGACACGCCCTGCCGCTGGTCAGCTCGAGCCAGAGAGTTAGCCAAATCACGGTATAGCCACGAATCGCCGAGAGCCTTCAGAAACTGCCGCTTCACCGCGTCCTCTGGCAAGTTGTGGGAACGCTGAACGTCCCTCAACAGGCCATTGAACTCGCGGATGCCACGGTCAGGATCTTTGCTGCTGGGGATGCGAACCGCCAGCAGCAACTCAAAAGAGTCAAAGGGTTCCGAGCGCTCCTGGAGCATGCGCACCACCTCAAGGGCAGCGCGCTTGCCATCTCCAGGAACGTCGGACCCAGAGGCCTCAAGCCAGTCACGGGCAGGTGAGCCAGGGCGAGCCAGAAACGTCAGAGCCGAGAGCAACAACTCATTCGCCTCATGCCTAGCCTCAACCGCCATGTCAGTCAAGTCAAACAGGGGAGCAAACGCCGATGACTGGAGCACAAACTGCGTGCGGAGCTCATGCATCAATTGTGAAAAAATGTCCACAGCGTCTGCCTCTGTTCCCGCAAAGCGCTCCGACTTGTCCCCAAGAATTTTAGTGGCAACGGTTTTGGCAACCTTCCTGTCGAAATTTTCACGAGCCAACTGTTTACACTTGTCCAAAACTTCCCTTGCAGCTGCTGTGGTCGGAGCTGGCAGCTGCGGCGTGTGCGGTGTTGCAGCGTGCTGCGCACCAACGTCATCAAAGATCGTTTCTAATCTACGGACGCGAGACCGCGTCACTCTATTCGTTGTGGTAACCATGATGGAGAGACAGGGGAGAAGGTTGAGCTAAACAGGGAGATGGTGTAAGAACGCTTACAGCGGCCAGATAGTTTGTAGAAGTCTCAGACGTACAGATCAAAATTCACAGGTCGTGAGCGGAACCATGAGAGCGGCCAAAATTAGTTACGTGTGGAACGACCTCGCCGGAGCCAGCGGCGCACGAAACAGATTAACCCTCGCTGCGACGATGCTTCCGTAAAATAAAAATAACCCGTCACCAACTGATCTCCTGTGCAGCGAAGGCGAGCACAATGCGTGCCGCCATCACTGCCAAGTCAAAAGGCCATACTGAAGAGTAATTCACCACCGCCCAAGTGGGCGCTCAACCCCTCCTACGTCCTACTTAGCCGAACATGGCAACAGCAAGGCGCTGTGCCATCATCAGAATCACCGGAAAGCCGGTGCGGCCTATAACCTGCGAGGAAGACAGATACGCTGTCCGGCTAAGCTCGCTAGGAGACAAACTGATAATCCTATAACTTGTGTCTGGCCGAAGCTTTATGCTCTCGGAAACCCAGACAGTGAAACGATGACTGTACTACTGTACTGTACTACTGTACAGTACAGTGCTAGGATGTCACGGACACGAGACGGAAGCAGGGTCAGGCTAGGGGCTAGTCAGAGCCCATAATAACTAAGCCTAAACCCGAAGTCCAGCATATGCTATCCATGCGGTGTCAACAACGGAACCAGAATGGCTCCGTCGGATCCTGTCATATTTCGGCTCCTACGGAGCCATAGTCTGCATCGCGTGAGCTCCGACAGAGACGGTATGCGTCGGATCCTCGATTTCGTGACTCCATCGGAGCCAAAGCCTGCATCGCGTGAGCTCCGACGGAGACGCTATGCGTCGGATCCTCGATTTCGTGGCTCCATCGGAGCCAAAGCCTGAGAAAACCCCGGATCCGACCATCGGAGACGGGTTCGACCCGGCTCCGTTGTCGACACTGTATCCATGCCAAAATGAGGAATGCAAGCGCGGTTAGTGAGAAAGTGTTTGAATCTGCTAGCTGCTGCTAGCTGCCGTGGCCGGGAGGCAGCCCCTCGCAGACTCCCTACGCTCCTAGGCATTTTATCAAGCATGGGTTTCCTGCCCGAGCTGCCGTAGTGATGACAGTGGCACCTGCCGTTCGGGGGTTTATGAGAAGTTCATGGTTTAGTGGCTACTTTGGAAACCATGGTTTCGGCCCGACTGTCATCACTGCATTCGCGGGCACGATGGGCAGATCGTTCGATCCCACTACGCTCCTGTGCATTTTTTTGATCGTGTACCCAAAACCATGCCTCCAAACCATGGTTTCGGTTTTCATGGTTTTCTCCAAAACCATGGTTTTGTAAAGGGCGAATATTGTGTACACGTCCGCGATAGCCTGTCTGCCGACGTGTCTCGTTACGTGAGACAATTATGAAGCGTGGTTTCGCGAAACCACGAAAAGCGTGGTTACGGGAAACCGTGGGGGGGGGCACGGTCTCCCGTAACCACACTTTTCATGGTTTCGCGAAACCATGGTTTGGGGAAACCGTCAACCATCGTCATCTAGATGCATAATGTGAAAATCGAATTTACGAAATCTGAAGACCGAATGTCGAATTCAGAAATCAATTCGACATTTGCTGACATCGTGATGGCATGGTTCCGCGAAACCATGGTTTGGGGGAACGTGGCACGCGATCAGCATATCCCCCGCCACCCAGGCGCCACCAGGCGGAATATTTGGGGGAATATCGCGAAATCGTGGTTTCATGGTTTCGCGGAACCATGGTTTACAAAGTAGCCACTAAACCATGAACTTCTAATTAGGCTTCCGTTGGTAACTACAACCCAGAGTTGTTTTTTTCGCTATTCTACTTTTCTATATCTGATACCGAAAGTCAACTTGTAGCAGATTATGTAAACGGGTTAGTAAATAACTTTCAGAACACGTTTTAGGTCGGTCGGATGAGGTAGACATAAACAGTCAAAATAATTACCGAAACCTAATCATCCGAAGCTCGATCGGTCCTACGACTGCTGACTACTCACCCGGTCATCGGTCCTAGGCTACCACAGTCATCCCTGAGCGTACTTTTCGCGATTTGTGTAACGAAATATGGCATGGTTTGCGAAAAATGGCGGGTTTGTCCCGGGGTAATACGTAAATGATGCACATAACGGATTTCGTGTAACGGTGTTCTCGGATATCGGAGATGTGTATGTAATCGGATAACGATAAGGAATAAGGTTATAAGGCGAAATAGGTTGTACTAGCGCTTCGGCTATGTACGGGGGTGCTGGCACTGTGGCTATGCAAAGGGGTGTTGGCGCTACGGATATGCGCGGTTGATATTACATTCACACTTACAGGCTCAATGGGATATTCCACAACTTGATGGTTGCTACAATGATTCGAAGTGTTTAAACTAGACTGGGCCGACAATGACTTGTCGTCGGGATGTCGGCCCTTATATACAACCTCGGTCGTCACTTCGGTTTTTCGTCACGCATCAGTTGATTTAAATGTTCCTAATTATTCCCGCTCATCTCTTCGATTCGGCATCTGTCATTCTGATTCTTATTCGATTCGTCAGCATCTGTCATTTTAATCTCATGTTCTATTGCATTAGTCCATGATACGGTCATATGGGCTCATTCGATCAGTTCAGACAACTCAATATGACAGGCACGTCATCTAGTACATACCTCTTGGTACAATTCTCCCCCCTTAAGTGGTGGCAATCTCCTGATACATCCACGTATACATAATAAGAGCGTTCATGATTGTGCATGCATGCATGCATTCTAATGATGCATAGGCTTGAAGCCTATACATCGGGCACCGTGTGGGAAGGGAGTCATGACATCGCGACCTAGAATCGCGAGGTGACCTCGTCGGAAGACGTGGCGCATGCGTCGTTCCGTCCTGTTCGCCGGCGGTTTCCGGCGAAGTCCAATCGTTCGCTCCCAAGATTCGCTCTCGACGTGACGTTCGTTGTTAACTGCCCTGAAACTCGGCACTCTGCGCTGCTGACGGGCCATACGCATGGGGCATGCCCGTCACACGCGGGTATGCCCCATGCGTATGCCCAGCTAGCAATCCTGAAAACAATTACAAAATTGCGGCGCGCTTTACCTTGCATTTTACTTATTCTGTCAAGCATGCCTGGCGTGCACGGTGAGGGTCGGTGACCCTAACAAATCCGCGGAGGCATATATCGATAAAGTCCTGAACCGTCTCTGGGAAGAAACGGACTTTGATGATTGATGATTAGCGAGTGGAATTTTGTGTCCACTGTAATTTTGACATCCTCGACACGGACAAGGGCATCGGGCGCTGCTGCAAACCGCACACTGCTGCCAACTAGTACACAATAGTGTTCCCAGCAAACGGCGCGTGCCTCGTGGAGTACTTGGTGAAGACTATCCAGCATGTCGTGTGGTATGACCTCCACGCATTCCGCGCTATTTTTTCGTAACTTGCAATACTTCTTCCCGATGCGTTTTATGCTTTTCCTAACCCTTCCTTTCTTCCAGGATCACATCCCGCGACCAGGACACTGGGTTGTACACCTTGCAGGACGCCGCCTTCCCTTACGCCACCCATCTCCGCGTCCTCCTTGAGTTCTACTTCATTCTGTACCAATGGGATTTTCCTCATCCAGTGCGGCAGGGTAGAAGTTTTACCGTGGCGGGCCAGCTCGGGGCCGCAGAAGCTCGCTCCGGGCCGAAAGCGGGCAAAAGGTTCTTTCTGAAGACGGATCCAATATCGGGTCGGCAAAGCTAACCACTATACTGTGGCGTGGCGTGTTCTTTGCAATAGCGCCCCGCTGGGAGTCGAACCCGGGGAGGCAGGTTAAAATAGGCATGATCTAACCAGCTCGACCATCTAGCGCCCGGGGAGGCAGATTAAAATAGGCAGGATTTAACCAGCTCGACCATTACTACTCTATTATTACTCGACCGTTAGATGGTCGAGCTGGTTAAATCCTGCATATTTTAACCTGCCTCCCGGGTTCGACTCCCACCGGGGCGCTATTGCAAAGAGCACGCCGCGCCACAGTCTAGTGGTTAGCTTTACCGACCCGATATTGGGTCCGTCATCACTTTCGCCCCCGGGCCGCACAAAATTATGCGCCGGCCAAGCTTCGGCAAAAAATATAGGCATTGCATGCCACTTTTGATCAAACCCCCATACTTAATTTTGTGGGGGGGGGGGGGGGGGTACTCAGCCCTAATCGCAATCGATCACCGCTTAAAATTGCTCAAAACACATGAGAAATGCCAAATTTCCGGCGCCTGCGGCGCGATATCCCACAAGTTTTTGTTACGGATCGAAATATGACAGACGCCCGCAGTCGCGATGTTGGTATACGCCATCGTCGATGTCACGATTCATCTTCGATCTGTAATCGTCTGAGCTGTACGAGTGCCACTGCAATGCGCGAAGATATCATCAATAGCTTCGCGTAGCTCAGTTGGTTAGAGCGTCGCACTAGAGAAGCGAACGTCGCGGGTTCAAATTCCGTCGTGGAGCATTTTCGCCCCACGACGATATATGATTCGACCCGGCTCGTACAGTGAAAATCCCCGCACCGCTTTCAGACCCTAACATTGGTATCGAAGTGACGATTCAGAACCGTTTCGGGTGTAACGGCGCGTTGGCACGAGGTGACCCGCACCGATGACGTGGATTCGGGCTGCATCCCAAGAGCTGCGATGCACCTTCGGTGCGATGGGCTGCATCCCAAGAACTGCTATCCAGCTTCATCGTAAGCTGCCACGTCATCACATCTGAAGTTGGGACCCTGAAACGTTAATCGAGACGAATGCGATGGCATCGAATCGTCAGGTGACGATTGTTTCTCAGAGGGGAGATATGTTACGGATCGAAATATGACAGACGCCCGCAGTCGCGATGTTGGTACGTCATCGTCGATGTCACGATTCATCTTCGATCTGTAATCGTCTGAGCTGTACGAGTGCCACTGAAATGCGCGAAGATGCCATCAATAGCTTCGCGTAGCTCAGTTGGTTAGAGCGTTGCACAAGAGAAGCGAACGCCACGGGTTCAAATCCCGTCGTGGAGCACTTTTGCCCCACGACGATATATGATTTGACCCGGCTCGTACAGTGAAAATCCACGCACCGATTTTAGTCCCTAACAAGTTTATTGGGAGTGTTCAACGTCCGTCAACTTCACTTCAGCCAAGCATCCTTCAAAGCTCCTCTAGTGATGCATGGCGGTATCCGCGCGTGGGGCACTCCGCCCGCCCCCGCGCGTGATGGGGGAGGGGGCGTACCCCCAAGACCCAAAAAATGAGTCGATGGGGGGAGGGGGAATGTCCTGTGCATGGGTGGAGCAAACAAAGGGTGGGTAGCCATAGATTTTACGGGCCGCAAAGATGTTGGGAAGACTTCTACCCTGCATTGCGGCAGCAGGTTGTCCCCGGTGGAACTGCAGAGGAAGTCGCAGCGCCAGCTGCTGCCTACACCTCAGGAAGTTCATCCGGCCGTAGGTGCACACAATACCTTTACACGCGTCTTCGGTGGTGGTTCTCCCCCGAATTTTCTTTCAGTCCACCTAAACGCTGATTTGTCCTGCAGCTACTGGCCCCCCGAGGATTGGCGCCGCTTCAGGTGCCTTCTAAAAAAAGGGGGGCGCGTGCGGCTGACGCCCAGCCAGTATCCAGCTCCGATCCCGGTATGTATTGATACAGTATATTGATGCATTTCGGAGACTTGTACGAAATATCGCACCCATAATTATATAAACCTCTTCTGGGAATATACAACGTGCATCCCTTTCTTCTTCATCTCCTCACGGTTTTTATCAGTAACGGCGATTGCAGACTTGATATCGAAGGGCTCATCATCATCATCATCATCATCAGCAGCAGCAGATTCATCAGTAGCATCGTTATCACTGACTTCAGTGAGCTCCCGGGAAGAGGTCGTTCGAGCAGCAGTCTTTTTACGATCTCCACGGTTGTCGCGACCATGCGGATCGCCACTATCACTGTGACCTGCTGCCCGCCTTTGTCTAAGGAGCAAGCAACCATACTTGCGTCCATAAAAGGTAATTCCAAGATAAGGATCAGGATCAGAATAGTCGAAGTGCGCGACAAACTCTTTCCCCTTCGTGGCGTTATCGAGGAACCATCCAACACCTCTCATACGCTCCCAGAGAACTAGTCTTCCATCGGGCTTGACACTGATGTATACTGCCAACGAGATCCTTGAAACTGTACTTCAGGATCGCCATACATTGCTGTCAGAGGTTCTGGAGTGAACGGAGGCTCGTAACTCCACATCGCCGCTCCAGTGGA
Organism: Cymbomonas tetramitiformis; assembly: GCA_001247695.2. Taxonomy (NCBI): domain Eukaryota; kingdom Viridiplantae; phylum Chlorophyta; class Pyramimonadophyceae; order Pyramimonadales; family Pyramimonadaceae; genus Cymbomonas; species Cymbomonas tetramitiformis. The sequence goes on from LGRX02010537.1 coordinate 41,796, forward strand.
AGTGATCACAACTTGCAAGCGGTGCATAGTGGTGTTTCTCGCTTGGTCTCCTGTAACAGCTTGTATGCCGCATGGATCTACAGTCTGGCCAAGGGTATAATTATATCACCGCATGGATCCGCCGTATGCCCCAGGGACTACGTTTCGTATGCCTCATATATTTGGTATGCCCCAGCAAAACAAACAAATTGTGCGCGCACAGGTGCTTCTGGGCAGGAGGCCCCGCAGTCCCAGGCATGTTCTCATTCGCCTGTCGAGAAGAAAGGGAAGTTCATCCGTCCGCCAGTTTCGTCTCCGCATGTTTTCCCGTTCTTTGTGACAAGGTAGGAGGACCTAGCACGGTCCAACAGCACCAGTATGCTCCCTTCTGCATGCCCCGGTGTATGCACCTAGCATATGTCCCAACACAGCACTGTACCCCCAATATGCCTCAGTGTGGGAACCCCAAAATGCACTTTTTAAAGCAAAAAAAGGCAAAAACACCTGTGCGTCGGTCCCATAATAGGCTTCATTACGGGTCCATGCCGTCGGTCCCACAGTGGTTCAACGGGTTATTTGGCAAGTCCATGCGGGGTCCATGCATGGTCAGACATTTTTGGACCACATGGACCCTGTTTCACGCCCTAGACCCAGTTGTTTTTTACTTTACCCCATAGGGGCGGGCTGTGTTCCACCTATGGGACCATAAGGTTTATTAGGGTTGCGGCGTCTTGCTGCGGTGGATTCCGAACGGGTCCGTGTGGGGTCCGTGTGGGGTCCAAGGCATACGCATCGCCTTCACCACGCAACCCATGCTGGGTGCGCCACACCACGGGTCCATGCGAGGTCCACGCATCGCCTTCCCCGCGCAGTCTATCTCGGGTGTGCCACCCTACGGGTCCATGCGGGGCCCATGCTGGGTCCATGCGAGGCCCACGCATCGCCTTCACCACGCACCCCATCTTGGGTGCGCCACTCCCAGGTCCATGCGGGGTCCATGCGAGGTCCACGCATCGCCTCCCCCGTGCAGTCCATCTCGAGTGCTCCACCCATGGGTCCATGCGGGGTCCACGCGGGGTCCACGCGAGGTCCATATATGGTCCGTACGGTTGGGCGCCTATCGGAGGTTTTGGTCCGTGCTGAACTTAACGGGTCCAACCTGGGTCCGAGCGATCATGTTTGGTCCAGGGTCGGTCCGGGGTCGGTCCGGGGTCGGTCCAGGGTCGGCCCATGCACCACATGCTGCCTTAAAGCATGGCCATACGGGTCCATGCGAGGTCCCCCACGCTAGCGGCGAGGAATCCGTGGTGAGATTTCGATGGACACATGGACCCCACATGGACCGACGAAACACCGCATGGACCCATGGTGAAATGTCGCATGGACCGAGAAATCAGTGGTACCACGTTTGGGACCCACCCCGGACCGATAGGGATTTTTGGACCAATCTAGTGGTAAAAACCCGAAGGCTTCATCGACGGGTGCATGTGATCCATTTTTCACGGGTCCATGTGGGGTCCATGTGGTCCCTACGGGTCCATATAAGTTACGTTTTCACCACGAACCCAAACCCTCTGCCTTACGGATTTTGCAGCCAGAGCTGTATGGCTTCTTTACACCAGCGGGCGCGCATGGCCGCAGTTCGAGCTACACTGCATCTACTCCGACAGTAGCGGTTTACCCCTGTTTTTGCTCTGGTGGTGTCTGGTGGTGCTTGGGCGCCAGACACCAAGCTCTACCTTCACGATTCCGGCGTCGGCAGCAACACCTTTGACGCCACCGATTTCGCCGCACCACCTCGCTCACCTTCATCATGCGTGCGCTCTGGTTGGCATCTGGTGATGGCTGGTGGCGCTGCCACACTTTCACCGCCTTGCACTCGCGCAGGTTCTGGCAAAGCCGTTTGGGATTGCGTCTTGTCCCACCGCATTTTTTCTCACGATCTGCACAGCGGCATTCTGCACCTTCGAGCCCCTCGCGTTGGTCTCCTCGTTGTGGTGGTGCTTGACCGCGCGGTGGCGCAGCCCCGCGCGGGTGTTGGATGATGTTTGGCCTCTCTAGCCCGCGGGAGTAGCCCATCCCCGCGGCACATGCATGGGCGGTGGCCCCTAGAGCACTGGCTGGCAACGCATTTGACCCGGCGCCAGGCGTATGCCCCACTAGCCGTTTTGAGAAAGATTCCCTAGGGTTCATGTTGCTTTGTTTAGACCCTAGGTCTCGGCTCGTCTCATCGTTCGTGGCACCTCATACCTTCGGGATGAGGTGGTGTGATGGGGAGACCACTTGTACCCCCCCACAAGGGGGGGAGTGGATCCTCCTTTTATCACCCCTCGCCCTGAGGTGCCACGTCCGCTGGCTTCCCGAGTTTCTGCCCGATAATAAAATCACCCTGTATTCTTATTATCTCATCTTAGACTTACAGTGTTCCTTCGTGACCACCGCAAGTGGTCAGCTTTGTTCTTAGGTAGACTGATATATATATATGTATATATATATATTTCACCGTCTTCATCACAGCCGTGCGACCCACGTACGCGTAAGACCCGAACCCTGAGAGCCGGCCTGCATTTCGAACCTCCCCACCCTGCCCCCCCGCCAACCACCCCAAAAGTATTATTTCGCCACTCTTCTAGTGTGGTGGGACACCTCGCGCGCCGCACGAATCGAAGCGGTTCGCTCGCTACGCCCTGCTCCGTCAGCGCAACCATACTCGGGTCACACCCCCTCCAATGCCCCCACCTACCACAGTCTACATCAACAACCTTTTGCACTAGAATTAGGGGTGTGCCGAGCCTTCATGTGGCAAGGCGCGGTAGTCCCACATCCATCCCACCTGATGTCCTTCGTCATCCCCACCATGCATCTTGCCTTGGCCATCGAGCTACACGCCGCTACAGCACGCCAACTGCACCCTACAGTACCTGTCGTCCCACCAATTCTGGGGGGTGGACCGTCATAGAGATATCCTGCCCTGGCCCCCCTTCGAAATCGGCGGATCCACGGGGCTCCAAGCCACCCCAGCGGTCGAGTGACCCTTCAGGGCATGTGTCACATGGTTTTCGATGCACATGGCACCACGAGACCGAGTTTGGATTCATTGGCCATATCTCTATGACGGTCCGGTTTTTTTCAGCCTTGCGACCCACGTACGCGTAAGACCCGAACCCTGAGAGCCGGCCTGCATTTCGAACCTCCCCACCCTGCTTCCCCGCCAACCACCCCAAAAGTATTATTTCGCCACTCTTCTAGTGTGTTGGGACACCTCGCGCGCCGCACGAATCGAAGCGGTTCGCTCGCTACGCCCTGCTCCGTCAGCGCAACCATGCTCGGGCCACACCCCCTCCAACAATGCCCCCACCTACCACAGTCTACATCAACAACCTTTTGCACTAGAATTAGGGCTTCGTCATCCCCACCATGCATCTTGCCTTGGCCATCGAGCTACACGCCGCTACAGCACGCCAACTGCACCCTACCTGTCGTCCCACCAATTCTGGGGGGTGGACCGTCATAGAGATATCCTGCCCTAGCCCCCCTTCGAAATCGGCGGATCCATGGGGCTCCAAGCCACCCCAGCGGTCGAGTGACCCTTCAGGGCATGTGTTACATTGTTTTCGATGCACATGGCACCACGAGACCGAGTTTGGATTCATTGGCCATATCTCTATGACGGTCCGGTTTTTTTCAGCCTGATGGGGAGACCACTTTTACCCCCCCACAAGGGGGGGAGTGGATCCTCCTTTTATCACCCCTCGCCCTGAGGTGCCACGTTCGCTAGCTTCCCGAGTTTCTGCCCGATAATAAAAACACCCTGTATTCTTATTATCTCATCTTAGACTTACAGTGTTCCTTCGTGACCACCGCTGGTCAGCTTTGTTCTTAGGTAGACTGATATATATATATATGTATATATATACATTTCACCGTCTTCATCAGGTTATGGGTCACACCACTGTTCAGTGGTGGCTCGCGGAGCTTCGCCTTTTTCTTTGATCCCGCGGCATTCGCGGTATACCGTAGCGCAGCGCTACGCACATCTGATTGAACGGCATTCGTTCTCTACATCTGACTTCCATTGGGGCTACTGCGTCTCGTTGGGTTTATATATATTTGGAGCTGCAACTGTTCCTGCATTACGTGCGGCAACGCACGTCCACTACAACCCCGCGAAACCAGCAGGGTTTGGCTTTGGCGGCGACATTGCACGCGTCAAGCCACGCATTTTTGAATTCACCGCATGCTTGAGTTCTACGACAACCTTGAAGCAGCATTTGCTTCCGTATTTTTTTCTTTCTCTTTTTATCGACGCGCATTTGCTAACGCGTCCGCATATTACTATAGCCTTTGAACTTTCTGGACGGCAGCGCCTCTCCTACCGGTAAATTGGCTTACCGCACGATTTTTTTGACGCGACCACCGTTTTTCTCGTCAAAATCCACCCCAGATTGGCTTTTTCATCGCTCAATTTGGTCAATTCTACAAAAAGTTACGTTTTCACCACGAACCCAAACCCTCTGCCTTACGGATTTTGCAGCCAGAGCTGTATGGCTTCTTTACACCAGCGGGCGCGCATGGCCGCGGTTCGAGCTACACTGCATCTACTTCGACAGCAGCGGTTTACCCCTGTTTTTGGTCTGGTGGTGTCTGGTGGTGCTTGGGCGCCAGACACCAAGCTCTACCTTCACGATTCCAGCGTCGGCAGCAACACCTTTGATTGACGCCACCGATTTCGCCGCACCACCTCGCTCACCTTCATCATGCGTGCGCTCTGGTTGGCATCTGGTGATGGCTGGTGGCGCTGCCACACTTTCATCGCCTTGCACTCGCGCAGATTCTGGCAAGGCCGTTTGGGATTGCGTCTTGTCCCACCGCATTTTTTCTCACGATCTGCACAGCGGCATTCTGCACCTTCGAGCCCCTCGCGTTGGTCTCCTCGTTGTGGTGGTGCTTGACCGCGCGGTGGCGCAGCCCCGCGCGGGTGTTGGATGATGTTTGGCCTCTCTAGCCCGCGGGAGTAGCCCATCCCCGCGGCACATGCATGGGCGGTGGCCCCTAGAGCACTGGCTGGCAACGCATTTGACCCGGCGCCAGGCGTATGCCCCACTAGCCGTTTTGAGAAAGATTCCCTAGGGTTCATGTTGCTTTGTTTAGACCCTAGGTCTCGGCTCGTCTCATCGTTCGTGGCACCTCATACCTTCGGGATGAGGTGGTGTGATGGGGAGACCACTTTTACCCCCCCACAAGGGGGGGAGTGGATCCTCCTTTTATCACCCCTCGCCCTGAGGTGCCACGTCCGCTAGCTTCCCGAGTTTCTGCCCGATAATAAAAACACCCTGTATTCTTATTATCTCATCTTAGACTTACAGTGTTCCTTCGTGACCACCGCTGGTCAGCTTTGTTCTTAGGTAGACTGATATATATATATGTATATATATATATTTCACCGTCTTCATCACAGCCTTGCGACCCACGTACGCGTAAGACCCGAACCCTAAGAGCCGGCCTGCATTTCGAACCTCCCCACCCTGCCCCCCCGCCAACCACCCCAAAAGTATTATTTCGCCACTCTTCTAGTGTGTTAGGACACCTCGCGCGCCGCACGAATCGAAGCGGTTCGCTCGCTACGCCCTGCTCCGTCAGCGCAACCATGCTCGGGCCACACCCCCTCCAACAATGCCCCCACCTACCACAGTCTACATCAACAACCTTTTGCACTAGAATTAGGGGTGTGCCGAGCCTTCATGTGGCAAGGCGCGGTAGTCCCACATCCCACCTGATGTCCTTCGTCATCCCCACCATGCATCTTGCCTTGGCCATCGAGCTACACGCCGCTACAACACGCCAACTGCACCCTACCTGTCGTCCCACCAATTCTGGGGGGTGGACCGTCATAGAGATATCCTGCCCTAGCCCCCCTTCGAAATCAGCGGATCCATGGGGCTCCAAGCCACCCCAGCGGTCGAGTGACCCTTCAGGGCATGTGTTACATTGTTTTCGATGCGCATGGCACCACGAGACCGAGTTTGGATTCATTGGCCATATCTCTATGACGGTCCGGTTTTTTTCAGCCTTGCGACCCACGTACGCGTAAGACCCGAACCCTGAGAGCCGGCCTGCATTTCGAACCTCCCCACCCTGCCCCCCCGCCAACCACCCCAAAAGTATTATTTCGCCACTCTTCTAGTGTGTTGGGACACCTCGCGCGCCGCACGAATCGAAGCGGTTCGCTCGCTACGCCCTGCTCCGTCAGCGCAACCATGCTCGGGCCACACCCCCTCCAACAATGCCCCCACCTACCACAGTCTACATCAACAACCTTTTGCACTAGAATTAGGGCTTCGTCATCCCCACCATGCATCTTGCCTTGGCCATCGAGCTACACGCCGCTACAGCACGCCAACTGCACCCTACCTGTCGTCCCACCAATTCTGGGGGGTGGACCGTCATAGAGATATCCTGCCCTAGCCCCCTTCGAAATCGGCGGATCCATGGGGCTCCAAGCCACCCCAGCGGGCGAGTGACCCTTCAGGGCATGTGTTACATTGTTTTCGATGCACATGGCACCACGAGACCGAGTTTGGATTCATTGGCCATATCTCTATGACGGTCCGGTTTTTTTCAGCCTTGCGACCCACGTACGCGTAAACCACAGTCTACATCAACAACCTTTTGCACTAGAATTAGGGGTGTGCCGAGCCTCCATGTGGCAAGGCGCGGTAGTCCCACATCCCACCTGATGTCCTTCGTCATCCCCACCACGCATCTTGCCTTGGCCATCGAGCTACACGCCGCTACAGCACGCCAACTGCACCCTACCTGTCGTCCCACCAATTCTGGGGGGTGGACCGTCATAGAGATATCCTGCCCTAGCCCCCCTTCGAAATCGGCGGATCCATGGGGCTCCAAGCCACCCCAGCGGTCGAGTGACCCTTCAGGGCATGTGTTACATTGTTTTCGATGCACATGGCACCACGAGACCGAGTTTGGATTCATTGGCCATATCTCTGTGACGGTCCGGTTTTTTTCAGCCTTGCGACCCACGTACGCGTAACCATCAGTGAGTGTCCCTCACCGGCCCACGTTTAGAATATGGACCGGCTTGTTGTGCGCCTCCTTCACATATTGACACACTCACGCACCCACCAAAGGTGAGTGTCCCTCACCGGCCCACGTTCAGAAGGTGGGCCTGCGTACTATGCACCTCCCTCACATATTGATAAATTCACCCACCCACCACAAGTGAGTAGCTCCCGCCACATTCTGAATGTGGGCTAGCTTGCTGTGCGCCTCCCTCCCGAAATGACTCACTCTCCCACCATAAGTGAGTGTATAGCTGCGACCTATTTGCGTGATGTCATTATATCGATGGTACTACTCCAATCATGCGCAGCAATAATGCATGCCGCATCAGATATCAATAGCTGCACCTGCGCTGGCAAATCGATTATGTGTACGGCGCAGCTATAACATGATCATCATTATATATAGTTATTTCTCCATTTGTCATGTCAACTTATTAAATTGATAACTATTGTGCTTAGCGATGGGAATATTAGATGCGGCACATACGTACCGACTTGTGCTTAGCGAGGGGAATATTAGATGCGGCACATACGTACCGAGGTGTGCGTGCGCAGACGTAATCAGTGACAGAAATAACAATGCAACATGGACAACTACCATCCACCTCCAGCATTCCTATGTCTCCGTTCATGGATCACACACGCACACACACACACCCCACAATACACTATGATGAATCCAATCAAAGTCTGCCCACCACCATCACCCAGTGGAGAAGCCATTTAGCATGCAGGGACTCGGCGAGGCTGTGCCAAGATGCTACCCCCTAAGCGCCCTAAGCACACATGTACATGTACACAATTCGTGCACGCATCACACTATATACGACGCTACCAGCATGATTGTATGATAGCATAGTATGCCTACATGAAACACTAGTTGTGCGCCTCCCTGACATATTGACACACTCATGCACCCACCATCAGTGAGTGTCCCTCACCGGCCCACGTTTAGAATATGGACCGGCTTGTTGTGCGCCTCCTTCACATATTGACACAATCACGCACCCACCAAAGGTGAGTGTCCCTCACCGGCCCACGTTCAGAAGGTGGGCCTGCGTACTGTGCACCTCCCTCACATATTGATAAATTCACCCACCCACCACAAGTGAGTAGCTCCCGCCACATTCTGAATGTGGGCTAGCTTGCTGTGCGCCTCCCTCACGAAATGACTCACTCTCCCACCATAAGTGAGTGTATAGCTGCGACCTATTTGCGTGATGTCATTATATCGATGGTACTACTCCAATCATGCGCAGCAATAATGCATCCCGCATCAGATATCAATAGCTGCACCTGCGCTGGCCAATCGATTATGTGTACGGCGCAGCTAT